>JAYDZE010042087.1:0-26621 GCA_034509125.1 Monilaria moniliformis | reverse complement strand
ATTGTGTTTTGTTGGATTACAATATTACCAAAATGATAATGTGTAATGAAGTTGTATATTTCGAGTACTGCTGATATTTACTAGTTGTAATGCTTCAGGATAATGCTCTGCAATATTGTTTTCTGTTATGTATTTTATATGATGCTTTTGCATCTTATTGGTAATGTCATGTTGTAGGTTTGGTGATGCTGTAGTTTATAGTTTGTTATTGGTAATTATATTATTTAATGTGACAAATGTTTATATCCTTGTAATGCTTTGTTGTATTATGTGTATTGCCTTTTTGTAGTGTTTTTTAATGTTTCTAGATAAACGTGATGTAATAGGGGTGTAGATTCGGTGTAGATTATGTGCCGAAATTATCAGCCATTTCCAAAATTATCTCCCGCTCGAATTTTTCGCGCAGAAAAAAATGCCCCTATGATGCTCTTCCCGTAATTGTGTAATGTTGTATCGTATAATAAAATGTAGACTGTCCATTAGTATAATTAAATGGTCGAGATTTGTTCTTAGTTAAACACTATAGAGTTGTTTTTAGTCTAACGCACCCATAAATAAATAAATATATATATATATATATATGATGGGGGAGATCGATGAGGATTCTCCGAAATCCAAGATCCCATAAGATGATGTTCAAAATTTAATTATTCATGCAATTCAATTAAATCTGTCTAGAACGCAAAGACATATAATTAACTCCAAATCCTAGATCATGATATCCAGGAGTTCGAATACCATTCATTGCATATCTTCTGTTTGTAGACGAGGGCTTGCAACTCTCACCATTCCTCTAATATTCTACCTCAAAATTCAAGGTTTGTGGACTGCATTCTATCAAACCCTATAGACTGAAGTGGAGAAGAAAATAAAATAGAGAGAGAATAGGGAGAAAACACGGTTAGAGATTCTCATGTATCTGACTTAATGAATTTAGACGTGTTTCTCATGTATCTGGCTTAATGGATTTAATTCTTCATTCCCCTATTTATAGAATATGTAATGAGTTAGGCTAGAAATTCAAGGAATTTGGACTGGGTCTCCCTATTAGGCTTTTACTAATTAAATTGAGCCTCAATGTAATTCAAGCCCAATAGAATATTAATTTGGATCACTATAGAAATTAATATTGACATATCCGTCCAAATCCAAATTACGAAAAATCTGGGTTTTCTTTTTAATTAATTTATTTCTCGTATTTAAGATTCTAATATCTATTAATTAATTTATGCCTGCTGCTGACTTTAATTAATTAATATTTTTTACCAAGAGTGGTCTAGTTCAAAAACATTATTTATTATACATGAATAGATTCCAACCGGCCGGGTTTCGTATAATAAATTCTTTTTCTCGAACACGTTTTGGGGATATTATCAAATCGGTCCTCCAGGACACGATTCAATGCAGTAACAAACCTAGCACCGCTAGATATTAATTATCACTGCCCAAGATATTATGATTCTTGGGTTACGAAAAATCCGCACATTTTGATAAGTCAAAGCAGTGCATACTTAATAATGTATTCTCAATGTTATATACATAGATTCAGAAATAAATAATCACCGAGATCTTGTCTTTCGGTAATCAGCAAGAAAGACTTATCTCAACGTGAATCCTTCAATGTTATACCACACTAGTATCATTTGTTTACCAAAGTTAGTAAACATCTGGACTGACACTACAACCTTTCACGATAGATCGTCCAAGTCTATCTAGGTTGTAAAACTTAGTTTTCTTCTACAAGACACCGACTGAGATACCTTTAGTAATGACCTGACCACCATTCAGTCTACAATATAGAAGACCTAGACTTGTTTGCTCAGTTATAATCATAGATTATATTTGCTCACAATATAATCACCAGATTATAAAAGGAAAACCATGTAACAATAATATATCTTCACAAGAGTTGGAGAATGTTAGTTCTTATGATTATTAATACATAAGCAGCTCGAAAATCATATTTTCTAGTATACAACCCCAACAATATATATATATAAATTATTAAAATTTGGTGAATAATAAAATATAATTAAATATATATTACACAAAAAATATTAATATATAGAAAATTAAATATATATTATATAAAAATATTAAATTTTAATGAATGATCAAATATAATTAAAATTTAGTAAATAATTAAATATATATTAGATAAAATATATTAATATAAATTAATTATTTTATGCATAAATTAGATAGCCGCTTAATTTTACAATTTTACTAGCAGATATGAGTTATTTATAAATTTTGAGTTTGTGCTTTATTAATTTTTTATATAATTATTTGTAGTTAAATGCATCGCGCTTCATGTTTATTTCTAAAGTTAATAATTAATTTCTACATATAATTTTAATACACACCACCATTTCTCAAGAGTTAAAAGTATCAACTAATGAAGTTCACAAAAAAAAAATAGATAAAAATAATCATGTGTTTAACAAAAATTATGAGATATTGCTCCTTAATATCAAAACACAAATAAATAGCTATTGTAGATTAAAAAAAATTGTTTTATATATAAGAATATTTAAAGTTCACAATATATCATAAAAGTGTTTATAATGTAGTGGATAAAGTATATTATTCCTTACATGTGGTCAATGGATCAAATCCTCCTAAGCACAAACTAAAATCAGTTTTGAGAAAAGTTTTAAAAAATTAAAAAAATCTGTTGGTTTTCACACTAGTTCAATTGTTGGGTACTTTTTATGATTGAACTGAACCGGACAACACACTGGTTCGCGGCCGAATCGGTCGGACCGGCTGGTTCTGTCTGGTTTTTAAAACAGTGCTGCTAGGAGATATTTACTATTCAAAATTAACATAAATAGATAAAAAAAATAGTATAAATAAAGGTAAAAATCACTCAATTATATCTATTGTCAATCATTAATAGTGCCCTACTAGTGAGATCTATTTAATCTAGAGTGATTCAATATCTCTATATACAAGTAGTTCAGATGATTCTCACGAATTTTGAAAGTGAAGAATCAAATTAGCCATTAGGGGCATCCTCCTTTAACTTCATGGGTAATTCTAATTTCTAAAAACAACCCCCAGTTTTCTCGGTATAGTCACCTTACTTAAGAAATAATAAAAATAATTATAACTTCATTAATTTAACCCTATAGCCTCTCTTTTAAATTTGTGATAAATTAATAAATATAACCAATTTATAACCTCAATTCAAAAATCAGGGCTCCATCTTCTCCACCTCGTGCTCTTTCTCAATCCTCATCATCCTCGTCCCCCAAAGTATCAAACTCAATAGTTGCCAATAATCTTAGGCTTAGGCAAATTAAATCTCATAACGTAATCGGCAACATATATCTAGAGTTGTACAAAGACATTAAGTTTAGCAGCAAGAACCCTCTTCCTCCCCTCCCAACTCAACAAACTCAAACATCCAACTTTTCAGGCATGAAGTTACACGGGCATCTCGTTGCCGTGTTGAAGCTTGGTGCTATACAGATGGCAGAATGATCTTCTTACATTGTTATAGGCCATCCATATACATGATTTATTGGCTAATTAATTCACAGGGGGTTATGTATTTTCTTCTTCTAATATTCCTTTGATTATACTACTTAATTTATTACAAATTTAAAATAGGGCCATATGGTTAAAATACTTAAAATTTAATCATTTTTATTAAGTAAGAAATTCATATTCATTGACTTGAACAAACTTTATCGATATATATATATATCTGAACTCGAAACTATCAACATTCTCCTCTTCGATCGATCTATTAATATTCTCTTGTGTAATATTGAAGAAATTGAAAACAAATAACCGCTATTTTTTTAATTAATTAAGAAGAGAAATGGACGATTACCGGAATTCCTTAGCAATTCAATCGCCTTCATTTTAATAGATGCATGCAAATTAAAATTAAAATTAAAATTAAAATTAAAATTAAAATTAAAATTCAAGAGCTTCAAATTCCATGACTCCTTATATCATAATCTTGAAAGCTCTCTCTCTCTCTATGTTGATCATATCACTTGATTTTTCACTTTCAACTTAGAGCATATTTTATATTCTACTACTATACAAACTCATCATCATGGAATGGGTGGAAATTTTGGTGGCGGTGGTGGTGGAAAAGGAGGAGGAAAAGGTGGTGGATGTGGAGGTGGGGGGTGCTAAAGGTGGTGGCTCGAGCGCCAAAGGAGGCGGCGGCAATGGTCTTCGGGGGCTATGAGGGCGCTGGGAGGAGGCGGAGAATCCATCTCGAGGGCTGGATTTGACATTTGAGAGCAACCCTCAAGGCTACTTTGCTGGGCTGCATGCTACTGAAAAAGCATCTAAATAATTTAGTGCAAATTGACGGAAAAACCACCAAGTTTGGTCAAATTCTTGTCAATCCCGCAAGTTTCAAAATCAGCCGATTATATCATAACTTTAACAATTTTCGCAATTGTCTCATGGCAAAATATTCCGGTGGCCTACGTGTATGAAATTGTTGTTGTGTCGCATACGTGTTCTAAATTGATGATGTGGCAAACTAGGTGTCGCAGACGTGGATTATACGACGTCGTTTCAGAGGCCGAATGTTTTGCCCGTATAAGATTTTTCGTCGACCACATCAGCATCAATTTTCCCTAAATCAAACATAATGAGACAATTGCGAAAATTGTTGAAGTTATGATATAATCGGCTGATTTTAAAACTTGTGAAACTGACCATAATTTGACCAAACTTTGTGATTTTTCTGGCAATTTTCCCAATAATTTATATGTATTTTTATTTTTGAAATTTCTTATCTAGTAATTATTTTTGGCTGATTGAGTACATCCCAAACGATGTCGGCCGACTAGCCTAGCCCAATTTTTCACAGGGACTCAATGGGCTCGGCCATTTTAGTCTTTGAATTTCAAATTATATATGTAATTAGGGGTAATTCCGTAATTCAAATGTTATATGTCGCTAGAAGAGAATCTGTCTTTTCTAACTTTTCACCTTTTATTTTCGAGCAGATGCTAATATATACCCATAAATCACAATTTCCTTTAATCCCTTGAATAAACCAATGAGATTTCGACTTTATGCAAGAAAAAAAAATGATTGAAAAAAGAACCAGATGAGGAGTAAAAGCTTCTACTGTGTTAGAAGTTGCTCACACTGCCCAAGTACTGAGCTATAAAGAATTGCCGTGCTTATTTAAAGGGGATGAAAATAAAAAACTAACACCAAAATTGTGAAAATAATTTGTGCAAATCGAGGTAGGTTTATCTCAATCTTCTTTTTTCCTGTGATCGTTCATTTTCTTTTTTGTGTATCCTCTCGCGTTGAAGGGTTATTGATGTTGGTGTTGTATGTTTCCACTAGAAAATTTTCCAAGTGTTTGTGTTAGGAATATGCTTTTATGGGAATGGCAATGCATGTCGCATTCTTTGCTTTGGTTGCACGAGGATGATGAAACTGTTGACCTTTTTTTTATTATTATTCTTATGGTTTTGAGAATTCTTGGGGAGTTTTTCTTTTCGTATATTTTCAGGAGTGGTTTGTGCGATTAGCCGTGACTTTGTTTAAAATATAACTTTTGTGATGGAGCATGAACACACTTTTCCCATTCCACACCCTGTTTATACCAAATAGGGGACAAAACACTTGAATCTGATATTTGATTTGTTCATCTGATTCTCATGCAGATGGATGGGTGGGATTTTACAGAAGCAGGGCCTAGCAGTAGCAGCAACAGGGAGAAGTTTTCTAATGGTTCGACACAAATGGAATTTGATGATGATGTAGACTTCAACTGTTCTGATTCTGAAGATGAGGTGGACTGTGCCCTGCAAGAACTGGACAAAGGCTTCTTGAAAGGTTTCTGTAAGAAGGCTTCAACAGCGTTTTTTGAGAAATATGGCTTAACTAGCCATCAAATCAATTCTTACAATGACTTTGTTAAGCATGGGATCCAACAAGTCTTTGACTCTGTTGGGGAGATTATGATCGAACCTGGATATGATCCTACGAAAAGGGGAGATGGGGAGTGGAGGCGTGCAACTCTTAGGTTCGGAAAAGTCACACTTGATCCCCCAACATTCTGGACTGGTGAAAAGTTTTCATCGGCTGATGGTGCTAAAGAATTTTTGGATCTTTTTCCTAGGCATGCTCATCTTCAAAATATGACCTATTCGTCCAGGATCAAAGTTGAGACTCATCTTCAGGTAATAGGTGGTCTGTTTATTCTTCATTGTAGTATGATCCTGTGTGGTTGTGTAGATCAGTTGCAATGTGTTTCATTTTGTAGTTATCTGACGTTAAGTAACTGATTCTCCACTCAATGTGCTTAGTACTCGGTTTTGTTATATTTATGGGTTCATATATATTTTAGCTTTTTTTATGGGTGTTGGAGCATCCACTTGCAAATTTGACAAGCTCATTGTAATAATTAAACTATCTAATTTACGGAGCAATTAAATTCTTGGTTTCGTTCTCATACACTGACTCATACACTGTCTTCTAAGTGTTTTGATGCTATAATTCCAAAGAATTGTAGTCGCTTTACCAATGGAATAGTTCTATACTAACCTAGCTTTTTCCACTTTGAGGACAAAGACAATTCATGCTGATTTGTAGATATCCATAAGTGTTTTTCAAACCCTTTCAGTTTGTTTCCACTTGGAGGAGCAACAAAATGAAGGTGGCTTTCTAACACCACTTTCATTTTGTTTCTCTTCTGTTATTTCAGATTTCAATCTGTTATGATAATCTCAAGTCTCAACATTTCAGGTGTACACAGAAAGTCCCACCAGAAGTGACAAATTCAAAACTGGTGTAGATATAGTTGTTGAGAAGACAATATTGAATGAGTCTCATACTGATGTTATATTTGGGAGACTCCCTGTCATGGTGAAATCGGACTTGTGCTGGATGAGTATACCTGAACCTGATGGTAAAGAAAAAAGAGATTGTGAGTTTGATCAAGGAGGTTATTTTGTTATCAAGGGTGCTGAGAAGGTAAGAATTATTAGGTGCCAGTGCCACTGTTTCATTAATTATTCATCGGGAATTGGGATAGTGAGTAGAAAGTATTGAAATCTGATTTTTTGTATTGCTTAATCTTATTATTTCTGTCTCTTATTCCAACTGACGTCAAGCTTCAATAATAACTTGGAATTTCCTTTATAGTAACTATATATGCCAATGATTTGGTTGATCTTAGTAGCCTAAGCTGTTGGCATATCTGTTAATATTGATATTTTGCTACACTCTACTTTATTATAGAAAAACCTTTGATGTTTTAAGTTGTACCAAGGTCTTTCTATTTTCTGTTGGCTTAAAGTTACTTCAAACAATTGATTCATTGTTTTCAACTATTGGTTTAGACGTTCATTGCTCAGGAGCAAATATGCCTTAAAAGGCTGTGGGTGGCTAAAGATCCCACCTGGACAATTGCATATCGTCCAGTGTCAAAAAGGAAACGAGTGTATATAAAGTTAGTTCCAAAAGTGGAGCATTTGATAGCTGGAGACAAGATCCTTACTGCCTACTTTTATGTCACGGAGGTTCCTGTTTGGCTGTTTTTCTTTGCTTTGGGTGTTCCAAATGATAGAGAGGTGGTGAAGCTGATTGGTCTGGACACTGACGAGGACTCTGCAATTTCAAATATACTCGTGCCATCAATATATGATGCTGATAAGAAATTCGACGGTTTCCGTAAGGCAGGCAATGCAATTGAGCATATCAAGAAACTGATGCAGGGCTGCAAATTTCCACCTACAGAAACAGTGGATGATTTGATCAATACCTACCTCTTTCCCAATCTGAGGAGCCGGAGGCAGAAAGCTTCTTTTCTTGCCTATATGGTCAAGTGCCTGCTGGAGGCTTACAGAGGGCGCCGCAAAGTTGACAACAGAGACGACCTTAGGAACAAGAGGGTGGAGTTGGCAGGTGAACTCCTTGAAAGAGAACTGAGGGTTCACATTAAACATGCAGAGAGGCGAATGGTTAAAGCCATACAGAGAGACCTGTACAAAGATAGGGAGGTGCAGACCATCGACCACTACTTGGATGCCTCAATCATCACCAATGGTCTTTCCAGAGCCTTCTCAGCTGGAGCTTGGGTGCACCCTTACAAGAGGATGGAAAGAATGTCTGGCGTAGTTGCTAACCTGAGGCGAACAAATCCCTTGCAGGCAGTGTGTGATATGAGAAAAACTCGGCAGCAGGTCTCATACACAGGCAGAGTTGGTGATGCTAGATACCCGTAAGTTTTCATAATTATTATCAACTGGAAACTAATGATTAGTGGAAATTTCTTGCCCTATGTACACTGACTAACAATAAGTCAAATGCTGATTTCATCTTCTCTTTAAGGTTGAACATTACCAGCTCTAATATGCTAACTGGACCTGTTCTGAGTCATATTCTGAAGTTAGGTGATTTATCATTTATATGAATATGTTGCAAGTGGCGATAATTGGTTTTATTTCATTATAAGGAGCTTGGTATCAGCATTCTATATTTTTGGCATGAGAATAAATATCTTATAATCGTCAAAATGGTTGTTGCAGGCACCCATCTCATTGGGGTAAGGTCTGCTTTCTCTCGACACCAGATGGAGAAAATTGTGGTTTGGTTAAGAACCTGGCCAGCTTAGGTCTTGTCAGTACTAATATCCTGGAACAAGAAGGCATTCTTAAAAAATTTCATGAGTGTGGAATGGAGTTGGTTGATGATGGTTCTTGTTTGCTCAATGGAAAGCACAAAGTTTTTCTGGATGGAGATTGGGTTGGAGTCTGCAAAGATTCTTCATCATTTGTTGCTAAGCTGAGACGCAAGCGTCGCAAAATGGAACTACCTCATCAGGTTGTCTTAAACTCATATCTTCTCTTCTAGCATTTAAGAGGCAGATGATATATCTTGAACTGTATCATGTCCCAAAACTGTAATAGGTTTAATCATGCTGGAAGCCCAGAATAAGTCTGGACTTGCTGCCTCTGGCCACTGATTTTCATGTTAATCTCACTTAATTCCTCATACAAGTTGCAATTCCTTAGTTTATCATCCATGCTATTAAATCGGTAGTGTTGTCAAATCTGCATCTGTCGCTTACGGTACACTTTCGTCTACTTTAGATATGCTTGAAAGCATTCTGCTATCTTGAGATGGTTCTGTCTTGTAATCTGAAGCATCCTACATCCATATTCACTCCCAGACAATAAGTAAAAGCTAAAAACATAAAGATAATCTCTTGATGGATTATCATTTATCATTACTTTTTTTAAGGCTTCCAAGTGTGGTGAAAGACTATAGGTTTCAACATGGCAAATATTTTTAGCGTTGTTAGCTTGAGCTTTCCTTCTAAATAGGGATATGTGTCTGTATTACATTATTTCTTGTGTACTAATTTATTTTTTCTGTTGCAGATTGAGATCAAAAGAGACAAGCATCAGGGTGAAGTGCGTATATTTGCTGATGCTGGAAGGATAATGCGCCCTCTCTTTGTTGTCCAGAACTTGAAGAAGATTAAAGATTTGAAAGGAGAGTTTGTGTTTCAATCTCTTCTGGATAATGGCATAGTTGAGTTCATAGGACCAGAAGAGGAAGAGGATTGTCAAACTGCATGGGGAATCGACTACCTGTTCACAGCCGAATTAGATAACCCGCCTGTGAAATATACCCACTGTGAGTTTGATAGTTCATTCCTGCTAGGTTTAAGCTGTGGGATAATTCCTTTTGCCAATCATGATCATGCTAGGAGAGTTCTTTACCAATCTGCTAAGCACTCTCAGCAAGCCATTGGGTACTCGACCACAAATCCTAGCATTAGAGTTGATACAAACTCTCATCAGTTATACTATCCCCAGAGGTCTCTTTTCCGAACCATGCTTTCTGATTGCCTTGGGAAGTCAAGGTATTCTGAACACCACAAAGGGATGATGCCACGGCCTGACTTCTTCAACGGGCAGTGTGCTATTTTGGCTGTGAATGTCCATCTTGGGTACAATCAAGAAGACTCGCTCGTCATGAACCGTGCTTCTTTAGAGCGCGGCATGTTCAGAACTGAACATGTTAGGAGTTATAAGGCTGAAGTCGAAAATTCAGAAGCTGTGGGGAAAAGGCCCAAGACTGATGAGTTTGTTAGTTTTGGGAAGATGCAAAGCAAGATTGGGCGTGTGGACAGCCTTGATGATGATGGCTTTCCCTTTATTGGTGCAAATCTCCAAACTGGTGACATAGTCATTGGTAAGCATGCTGCTTCAGGGGTTGATCATAGCATCAAGCTCAAGCATACTGAAAGGGGCATGGTTCAAAAGGTTGTGCTGTCAGCCAATGATGAGGGAAAGAACTTTGCAGTTGTATCTTTGAGACAGGTAAATTTATATTTTAGAACTTTAATCTCACTCTCTCTCTAAAAAAAAGTAATTGAAAAAGAAGCAGACGACAAATCAAAAAGGCCTTTAGATCTGTTCATCAGTTATGAGGAATGTAATTGCCTTTCATGTACTTGCTTAAACTGGCATAAGATATCTTTTGCTTCTGTGCATACAATTTCTGCTCATTCACACTATTTGACTTGAGATATACTCCTTGTAATTGTGTTTCTCTTAGTGTCAGTTAATGTGATTTCCCTTTACTCTCTTGCTCTCTGGATGCATATAGTTGCTTCTCGTTGCTGATTCTCTGGCTTCATACTATGGAGTATGTATTCGTACAGATATTGGAGTAGTCTACCTAAAAAGTTGTCATTTACAATTCCTATAGTGGGATCACCAAGTGAATAGCTCTTTGAGATTTGTATTCTATGACCCTGTTCATCTATAGGAGCAGGCTCCTTTTGGGAGCATAATAATGTAGAATCTTGGCCTCAGTAACTCCATGAAGTTTGATGCTAAATAGTATGATACACTTTTCCAGTTCAGTAAGTACATTGTATCTGCCTATTTTCTACACACTTTTTGCCTCAACAATGAAATCAAAGTATGCTCAGATGCATGTGACTGATTAAGGGACTACTACTGTTTATCTTAATGTTGGGATATAGAATGCATTTTGGTGGTCGAGCCTACTTAGACCAAATCTCTCATACACTTTGTGTTAAGTTTCTTAATTTTCCCATGTCTTGTTGCTGGGTACACTTGTGGCTCTGCCCAGGTTCGTGCTCCATGTCTGGGGGACAAATTTTCGAGCATGCATGGGCAGAAAGGTGTTCTGGGGTTTCTGGAGTCTCAGGAGAACTTTCCTTTTACCATAAAAGGAATAGTTCCAGATATTGTGATAAACCCACATGCATTTCCTTCTCGAGAAATGCCTGGACAACTTTTGGAGGCTGCCCTAGGCAAAAGGATTGCACTTGGAGGTGGACTAAAATATGCAACCCCATTTTCCACTCCTTCTGTTGAAGATATAACAACCCAACTTTACAGGTATTTATCTATCAATGGTGGAAATTTTTAATTTTTGACTTCATAACAGATTATTTGGTTGAGTGTTAGAAATAGAAGTGGAACTACTAATGGGCTTTGAAAACCTTTAAATGTTGTCCTAATTACTGTCTTATTCATAAATATAATTTTATCTGGCTCCCAACTTTTACGATTCATTGTTGGTAATTGAATACATCATCTTAGGGCAAAAAAGTTATGCTTATTAGTTAGGAGTTGAGAAAGTTAATTAATTATTGATTCATTATAACTAACTCATATTTCTATTTGTATTCTCGTTTCCATTTTCTAGAACAGCATTAATAAATAGTAAGTTGACTGTAGATTTTTCACTCCCAATTTCCCCTGGCACTAAATTAGTGGAAGTGTGAAATTTACTTCCCTAAGTTAAATCATAATCAGACAACTTGAAGAAAATATTTCTATATAGAATTGTCTTTCCCTTGATATCCATTTTGGCCTCTTTTCGATCCATTTACAATGCTGTAAGTTATCTGTATTCTGCAACTTATATGACTATGGCATCCTGTCAGGCTCGGATATTCCAGATGGGGACGGGAAAGAGTATATGATGGTCGTACAGGTGAAGAGGTTGAATCTCTCATCTTTATGAGGCCAACATTCTACCAGCTTCTTACACGCATATGGCTGAGGATGTTAACATGGTTGAAGAGAGTTGTGAAGACAAAGAACAACCTCAACAAAGAACATACGCAGCTCGTGCTTTGCATGCCACTGTTCAAGACAAACAAGTGGCGTCCAAGGATGAGTATCCTGTTAAGTGTGGGGCCATCATGCAACCAAAACATCCCAGCTGGAAAGAAGTGCTCGTTGGCAAAGAATGAGCTCCAGCATTTATATCCAGCACGTGAGAATCAAAAGGACAAGATATGTCTTGCCACTTTCTGTTTTGGTAGTTTGTTTTCATGTGTTGTTTTGTTTTTAGCTAGCTAGGGTTTACTCCTGAGTGTCTAGTTTCTTTGCTATAAATATCTTGTAATAGTTGGATGTAATCACGCCGCACATTCTGAGTTACAATGAGAAACAGTTCATCCATTTCATGCAATGTATCTTTTATCCTTTGGTCCTCATGTTGTGTGTGCTTTGTCCAAAGGTTTTATCATGGTATCAGAGCCTAGGCTCTGATCCATATCTTCCGCTGTGTTCTTGTCTTCTTTCTTTTTCTTGCAATGGATGAAAGCAACGAGTCTGTGATGTCAACTTTCAACAGCCACTCTTCACATCCTATCCCTATTCTCCCTCAAAACCATCCTATTTCTGTCAAGCTTTCTGAAAATAATTATCTCATATGGAAGCAACAAATTCTCACTACTGTGAGAGGATATGGCTTAGAAGGATACCTATCTGGAGAAATGGTTATACCACCTCAAATGATCTCCATTGAAGGAACATCCCAAGTGAAGCCAAATCCAGATTTTCTGACTTGGCATCGCCAAGATCAGCTGCTTTCCGCCTGGATTCAGTCCTCTCTTTCAGAAAGCACCATGATCCTTGTTGTTGGACTAAGTTCAAGCAAAGAAATATGGCATGCTATTGAAACCAGTTTTGACAGTCAGTCTAAAGCCAAGATCATGCAGTACAAACTGCAGCTTCAAACCATAAAAAAGGATTCTCTTACCATGAGAGATTACTTAAACAAAGTAAAAACATGCTGTGACTTGTTGGGATCTGCAGGATGCAGAATCCTTGAAGAAGATCACATTCTTCATATACTGGCTGGACTTGGTGCAGAATATGATCCAGTGATGGTTACTATCACTTCAAGAACTGAAGGATGGACAGTGCAAGATGTTGCTGCCTTACTTCTTAGTTTTGAGTCAAGGCTGGAATCCACAAAGACTCAAATTGTCAACGTTGATGGTTCACAACCCTCGGCAAATTTTGCACAAACTGCAATGCAGAGAAAGGATGGTGGATTTCAAAAGGGAGGAAATCAGAATTTCAACAGGAATGATGGAAGAAATTCAAGTTTCAAAGGTGGAAAAGGAGTCAAAGGCAGGTTCAATGGAAATAAGGTTACATGTCAACTGTGCTACAAGTCAGGGCATGCTGCAGACAAATGTTGGCATAGGTTTGAACAAAACTTCGTGCCACAAGCTCCACAAATGAGACAACAGCAACAGTCTTCTCAAAACTATCATCAGCATGCTCCTGCAGCCAATCTAGCTCAAGCCAGAGCACACCCCAATGTGCACAGCCATGTTCCTCCATCTCATTCAACTTCTGAGTACAACTTTGACAACAACTCCACTTCATCATGGTACCCGGATTCAGGAGCAACAATGCCACTGAGTACTATGGAGGTAAGTTCCTTCAACTTGGTGATGGAAAAGGAATCAATATATCTCATGTTGGTGAATCTGTTTTTAAATCTTCCCCAAACTCTAACTCCGGAAATCTCCTCCTTAACAACCTTCTTCATGTTCCACAAATAACTAAAATCTCTTGAGTGTGTCTCAGTTTGCTAAAGACAATGCTGTGTTCTTTGAGTTTCACCCAACTTCCTGTTTTGTGAAGGACCAGGCCACCAAGGAGGTCATTCTCAAGGGCACCCTTGACCAAGGACTTTATCACTTTCTTCTCCATAAGCCCTCCAGTTGCAGCCCTTGTCTTTCCAGTTTCAATAAGGGCAGATCCAGTGTTCCTGTTTCATGCTCAAAGCCCTCTGCTGATCAGTCTCCTACTGTTTTTCTTTCTTCTTCCAACAATCTTGTAACTAGTTTAGACCTCTGGCACAAACGTTTTGGTCACTGTGCTTTTGACATGGTTGAAAAAGCTCTACAAGATTGTAACATTTCATATCATTCAATAAAGTCTAATATTCTGTGTCATCCTTGTTGTGTTGCTAAGAGCCACAGATTACCTTATTCTAATTCTATAACTCAGTATACTCAACCTCTGCAGCTTGTGCACAGTGATCTGTGGGGTCCTGCCCATATTACCTCCAGAAATGGCTTTCTATATTATGTAACCTTTGTTGATCATTTCAGTAGATTTACTTGGTTGTATCTGTTGAAAAGCAAAGGGGAAGTTGAACATGTGTTCAAACACTTCAAGGATCTTGCTGAGAATCAGTTAAATTTGAAAATCAAAGTCCTCCAAAGTGACTGGGGAGGAGAGTATAGGGGATTGACTAAATACCTTCAAGATGCTGGAATTCACCATAGAATTTCATGCCCCTACACTCCTCAACAGAATGGGTTGGCTGAGAGGAAACATAGGCATATTGTTGAAATGGGACTGGCCCTTCTATCTCAAGCTTCTATGCCCACTAAATTCTGGGATGATGCCTTTGTGACAGCTACTTTCATCATAAACAGAATGCCCACTCTCTTATTGAATCTTCTTTCTCCCTATGAAAAGTTATACAAGACTAAACCTGATTATCACCATCTCAAGGTCTTTGGCTGCCTGTGTTACCCTTATACAAGACCCTACAACAATCACAAATTACAATTTAGATCCTCTCCTAGCACTTTCAAAGGATACAGTCATTCACACAAAGGGTACAAGGTTCTGTTAGAAACTGGGAAGACCATAATCTCTAGAGATGTTGTATTTGATGAATCAAAATTTCCTTACAGTTATTCACCTCATGCTTCAACACTAACTTCTTCTCCTCCATTGCTTGTTGTTCCTTCTCCCCAACCTGTCTCTGACACCTGCTCTAATCCCAATCCTTCATCAGCACCTTCAAACACTCACATCTCAAATACTGAAACTTCACAGTTTTCATCCCCCATGAGTTCTCCCTCTTTGGACTCTTTTCTTTCTCCTGATCCTATACTCCCATCACCACAATCTTCAGCTCCTTCTTCTCCACACTCTCACTCTCACATTCCCTCACCACATCCTCCTGGACACATCATACCCTCTCATCCTATGATCACTAGAGGAAAGGCAGGAGTTTTTAAACCAAAGGCATGGAATGTTGATCTCTCACCTACTGTCTCAACTCTTCCCAAATCTGCTCTTGCTGCTCTTCTTGTACCTCAATGGAAGCAAGCTATGCATGAAGAGTATCATGCTCTCTTGAAGAACAAAACTTGGATTCTCACTGAATTACCCCTTGGTAAAAATCTTGTGGGCTGTACTTGGATATTCAGAATCAAGAGACATGCTTCGGGTGTCATTGCTAGATACAAAGCTTGATTGGCTGCTCAAGGTTTTTCTCAAGAACCTGGTTTTGATTTTACTGAAACTTTTAGTCCTGTGGTGAAACCAACCACCATCCGACTGATCATATCCATTGCTGTTTCTTCCTCTTAGTCCATCAAACACTTGGATGTCAATAATGCCTTTCTACATGGTGCTCTGGAAGAAGATATATATATGAGGCAACCTACTGGTTTTGAACAAGGATCTCCCCACCTTGTTTGCAAATTAAACAAGGCTCTTTATGGTTTAAAGCAAGCCTCCCGCTCTTGGTTTCTCACTGTCCAATCAGCCTTGCTATCTCTTGGTTTTCTTCAATCTAGAGCTGACACTTCCTTATTCTACAGGATCACAGGAACTGAAACAATCTATTTGCTCATTTATGTTGATGATATGCTCATAACTGGGAACTCCAACACTGCCATCTCTTGTGTTATTTCTAAACTAAGTGCTCAGTTCTCACTGAAGGACTTAGGGGAAGTGACACATTTTCTTGGAGTTGAAGTAACTCAGACAACTACTGGTCTTCATCTCAGTCAAGGTTCTTACATTAAACAGTTACTTGAGAAAGTAAAGATGCAGGATGCAAAGGGTTGTCCAACTCCAATGTTGTCATCCTTGAGGCTGTCTAAATCTGAAGGAAGTCCAACTGTAGATGGAAAACTCTATCGAAGTGCTGTTGGAGCATTGCAATATGCCACAATTACCAGACCAGAGATAAGTTATTGTGTCAATAAAGTGAGTCAATATATGTCTTGTCCTCTGGACAATCATTGGAAGGCTGTGAAGAGAATCTTGAGATACTTGGCCAGCTCAACAGACTATGGATTACACATTCAAAACTCTGCCTTTACTATGACTGCATTTTGTGATTCTGATTGGGCAGCTGATCTTGATGACAGAAGGTCTGTAACAGGTTATTGTGTGTACTTTGGAAACAATCTTGTGTCATGGTGTTCGAAGAAACAATCTGTGGTGTCCAGATCAAGTACTGAAGCTGAATATAGAAGCTTGGCTCAAGTTGTTTGCGAGGTTTCTTGGATCAACTCCCTTCTGGCTGAACTTAATGTTAAGTGTTCTGGAATTCCCATAATCTGGGTGGATAACATGAGTACTATATCATTGGCAAGCAATCCAGTATTACATGCTAGAACTAAGCATATTGAGTTGGATGTGCATTTTGTTAGAGATCAAGTTAGAGGTAAACAAGTGGAGCTGCGACATGTACCCTCAACAGATCAAGTTGCTGATGTTTTAACTAAAGCACTAAGCTATCAATTCTTCTCTAAGCTGCGGAACAAGTTGGGAGTTTGTTCCTTGTCAGCGATCGAATTGAGGGGAAGTGTTAACATGGTTGAAGAGAGTTGTGAAGACAAAGAACAACCTCAACAAAGAACATACGCAGCTCGTGCTTTGCATGCCACTGTTCAAGACAAACAAGTGGCGTCCAAGGATGAGTATCCTGTTAAGTGTGGGGCCATCATGCAACCAAAACATCCCAGCTGGAAAGAAGTGCTCGTTGGCAAAGAATGAGCTCCAGCATTTATATCCAGCACGTGAGAATCAAAAGGACAAGATATGTCTTGCCACTTTCTGTTTTGGTAGTTTGTTTTCATGTGTTGTTTTGTTTTTAGCTAGCTAGGGTTTACTCCTGAGTGTCTAGTTTCTTTGCTATAAATATCTTGTAATAGTTGGATGTAATCACGCCGCACATTCTGAGTTACAATGAGAAACAGTTCATCCATTTCATGCAATGTATCTTTTATCCTTTGGTCCTCATGTTGTGTGTGCTTTGTCCAAAGGTTTTATCAGAGGACAAGATGAAGTTCAGAAATACGGGGCCGGTTCACCCTCTTGCTCGTCAGCCCGTTGCTGACAGGACACGCTTTGGGGGAATCAAATTTGGTGAGATGGAACGAGACTGCCTTATAGCCCAGCAGCAGCCAACCTGCATGAGCGTCTATTCACCCTTAGTGATTCATCTCAGATGCACATATGCAGGATATGCAAGAACATGGCGAACGTGATCCAGCGACCAGTGTTAGGTGGTCGGAAGGTTCGTGGCCCATACTGTCGATTCTGCGAGTCTGTCGAAGATGTGGTGAGGGTGAATGTGCCTTATGGGGCTAAGTTGCTTTGCCAGGAACTCTTCAGCATGGGGATTCCACGCAAGTTTGAGACTGAGTTGTGCTGATTTTCTATGTAATTTCTTCAGACAACTATGCTTTTTGTTCTTAGCTGTCTATGTAGATGATGTATGTAAGCATTTCTAACTTAATTGCAGCTTCTAACTATGATTTTTTCTTAGCTAATGTAGCTGTGAAAAACTGTGATTTGTTGCCAAAGAAAGAACCAGAAATTTCTGGATTTTTATCAGCTAAATCATCACCAATTGACACTTAGAGGGTAACGTCTCTATTTCCATGAGACGAGGACACCAATAAAATCAGCTTAAATTATGGACACTTGAAAATGATGTGTAACCTTGAAGTAGTTTAGGATTTTAGACATACTATCGAATGCTAAATTAAGTGTATACAATCATATGAGATTAATATCTGTTCGAAATAGTAGATTTATTGGATTTCAATATTGTGATTTTATGGAGTACGTATATCACGGGGTTACCAATTCTCTCACACACACATTATATTATATATACATATATATGTTACACAAGTAAGCAAACAATGATAAGACATGCAAACCGGAGATTGATTATTTAAATATATTTGCGTCTTTCCCTTTTCCTATGTCAATCCAACAACTATGTCATTTGTAAGAGAAACAAGAAATAAATAAGGAATCAATGGGGAATTCTTCATCATCAATCACAGAGGGATCCATCCACGATTTCATCGTCAAGGTTCGTGCTCTCTCCTCCAATCTTGATATATCATCTCGTATTATCCGTATGCATGGATGTATGTTTTTGATATGTAAAAGTTTGTGTTATTTTATAATATGGAGCAAGCAGGACACCAAGGATCAAGACGTCAGCCTCGATATATTTAAGGGGAAGGTGTTGCTTGTTGTCAATGTCGCCTCCCAATGGTCTTTTCCCCTTCTCTCTCTCTCTCTCTCTCTCTCTCTGTGTGCGTGTGTGTGTTTTCTTGTGACTTTGTTCTTGATTGGATGAAACAGTGGCTACACAAACTCGAATTACACAGAGTTATCTGAGCTCTACGCTCAATTCAAGGATAAAGGTATGTTTTATACATTAGTATTACCTTTTCTAGTTACCTTACAATCTGAATTTTTTTTCTTACTTTTTGTTGTTGTTTATGTTCATTTTGATTCAGAAATGGTTTTCTTTTTTTGGTGTGTATATTAGGTTTTGAGATATTGGCATTTCCATGCAACCAGTTCTTGAAGCAGGAACCCGGATCAAGCCAAGACGCAGAGCAATTTGCATGCACAAGATTCAACGCCGAGTTTCCCATCTTTCACAAGGTCACTCAAAATCTACAACACCATCGATATTATTTGCCCTATAATTTCTCAAGTTGATAAGTAGGTGCATAAGAAAGAGAGGGTGAAAATGTCAAAAAGTGAGGAATTTGGTATAGAAAAATACCATTTTTGCAATTAGAGATTATGACTACATGAGGCGTGGATGTTAACTACATATATAGCACTGTATGCATACACACAACATTTTCTAGGAATGATCACTCCAGTGGCCATGTGTTTCGGTCTTACACAAGGTTGTCTTTCCCAAGCTTTTTTTATGTGTGTATTGACAGTATCATTGCGATTGTGTGATCTCATAATTAAGGTGAAAGTGAACGGACCAAATGCAGCACCAGTTTACAAGTTCCTGAAAGCAAATAAAAAAGGGCATTGTGGGAGTAGCATCAAATGGAACTTCACCAAGTTTCTTGTTGACAGAGATGGACATGTCATCAATCGTTATGGAACATCGACCTCCCCATTGGCCATCGCAGTCTCTCTCTCTCTCTCACCCCCACACACACCTATTCCTATATTGAGACTGCCAATTTCTGTTTTGCATTGCAGGGCGACATAAAAAAGGCTTTGGGAGATGAGACTTGAAAGGATTCATGTACAGTTTTGACGGTAGCCACAAACGTGAGGCAAGGCGGGCAAACATAAAATCGCCCCGATGTGGAAGCTTTTAGGTGGGAATTGTTGAAGTTGAGAAGAGAGACTGATATTACTATTCCTCGTTTTGCATTTCTTGATTTTTCTACTTGTGATAATATTGGCCTTGTCGGCATGTTATATAAGTATATGACTCTGTTCTTTGTTTCCTAGTTGATTTTGAAGACAATAAAGAATCCAGAAACCTTGATCAAACACTTCATACTGCTGATTATAGCAAGGCTGTCACAAACTCTAATGACGAGGCTTATTTCAAAGCCAAATAACTTATCATAGTAAGAATCATTCTTATCCCCTAATCTCAGGGTTTCTAGCACCAGAACAAAAACAGATAAAAGTTGGAAAACAAACACCTGAAAATTTTCGTTTTATCATATTATATATGAACAAAGTGTAGGCACAATCACCTAATTTGCCGGCGTTTAAGGTTCCACATAATCTTAATAGCTAATTAACAAAATCAAGCAGATCCAGAAGCATCACAAGCGGAAGATATGCACGGATTGCAAACTCAAGAAAGCATATCAGGATCGAACATTTCCCACTCGTCGTCTGAAAGTGCCTTGTCATCATTCCCAGCAGCTTCATCTTGAGATGAGCTTTCAGTCGAACTAGAAACCGTACCTTTATTGTCTCGAGTGTCCAGTGAATCAGCTCCTTCGTCAGGAAGTAATTCCACCTGCTCCCGAATCAAGCTTTTTGAAGATGAAGCAGATGAAGCTAAGATGCAACTGGTCTGGCTGGATGAAAGTGACTTGCTAAATGGAATATCCTCATCGAATGTCTCCTTTAGCATCCTCACATCCTGACATATAACAGATATTTCTCCCCTGGAACAAAGGAAGCAAGAAAAAGGAAAGAGGGTCGTCAGCTTGGGAATTATTAAGTGCTATGGACATCCAAAAGAAATTGGGCAACTTCAATTGCGAAAGTTCTGAAACTATTAGGGCATAACCAACATCGATACCCACCAAGAGTATCAAACAAGCCACATCAACAAAAAAACACCAACTCACCTTTTTGGGGCTCACATAATATTAATACTATTCCTTTTGAAGGTAAGGTTTTGATAGAAAAATATTCAATATTACCCCTATGGATTATCCAGCAGCAGCATAACATTTCCAGAGAGGAAATAAGGGTAGTCAGCAACCTGGTATAATTCTAGCAGATAAGGGAAGGAAGATTTGTTAAGAACATGCGAACTTACTGCAACGTATCTACAACACAGCCACGGTCCACAAGAAATTCCCGCAACTGCAACATATTATAAACAAGATAAATTAGCAATATAGTTCAAGAAACAATGGAGTGGTTTGTATGAGGGAATGAAATTTTATACAATTATTAAAAAAATGCATTTTATAAATCCTATATCCAAATTAATTTACATTGGCATAAGAAATACCACTACTTTTAGAAAGATAAATAGATAAATAACAGTGAGATTTTTTCCTAATTTTGTTTTAGCAAATTATAGTTTTACTATGAGCACCGATAAAAAATTTAAATCTAAAATATATAATAATTCTTAACATAACAATATTATTTTTACTCTATAAAAAATTATTTATGGTTCAGTTTCTCATTTGGTCAATTTTTAATATATCAAATGTTTTTATAGGCATATATTTATACTTCATATTTACTTTGATACTACTTTCGTGTTTCTTCTTGATACTACTTTCGTGTTTCTTCAACAAAACTAAAAAATATAATTTTTATTTAAAATAAATATTTTAAAATTATTCTTTAAAAGGAATGAGTAATATAAAACTAATATCATCAGTAATAATTATTAGGTAAATATCACTTATTGTTCCAATGTTTGCTACCGACAACAGATATATCCTAACGTAAGCATAATTGGAAAAAAGTACCCAATATTTCCGAAATTCACGTTTGTGTCCCAAATTTTTTTTTTCTACCACCCGAATGATAATGTGCCACGCCGGAGTTCACTTATGACATTTCTTATATGTCCATACAATATATGCCACAATCATCGTATTCCCAATTTAGGCATCTCCAAAACCTCCCACCTCGGTTACCGAACGTATATGACATTTTCAAATCACATGTGTTTTTTTTAAAAACTTCACGTCATATATTGTGGACACATAAGAAATATCACATGTGAACTTCGGCATATCCTACATTATCATACCGGCGCCAGAATATTTTTGTTGGGACACACGAGGTTTAAAAAAACGGTTGAGGCGCACGCAATAAAACGCGCCTCATTGCATTGCGGTGCCCAACGCAACATGGCGTACGCTTTTTAGGGTGTTTTACAGGCGTACGCCTTTTATGTTGAGGCGCACGCAACAGGGCGGAAGAGGCGCACACCTTTTTTAGGGTTGTATTAGAAAGCTTTCTTTCTCAATCATGAGAGAACCGTCAGATACTTTTGTGGATGGCCATTAGTGATTAATATAACATAACTACTAGTCTACTAATGCATGTTTATTTCTCAATCATGAGAGAACCGACATACTTTTGTGGGTCGCCTTTAGTGATGGTATTGTACATAATAATATAATATAACTACTAGTCTATTGATGCATGTTTCTTTCTCAATCATGAAAGAACCGACTGATACATAAATAATGCATGTTTCTTTCTCAATATGCATGATCCCCTGATAATCAATTTACCTACAATTTGGATGACAACTGTTTTATTATTTTACTATAATTTTATTATTGTATATCATTATTTTATAATTTGGATGACAACTGTTTCTTAATTTGGATTGTATGGTTTATCTAATTATGAGATGTTATTTTTATGAGTAGGATATTCATTTATTAATATATACGTTTTTACGCCTTGAGGCACCACTTCACGCATCTGGGGCACCCCGCCTCGAGTCGCGAAAACGCAATTTTAAACCCTGGGGACACAGACGTAAATTTTCTGAAATGATGGGTACTTTTTTGCAATTATGCTTACGTTTGGACATATTATATATATTTTCATTGTCGAATGATGGGACAATAAGTGATAATTTGCCCTAAATTATTTAAACTAGTTGCCAAATTGTTTTTCCAAATATGATCAAATAATATTATATAGCATAATTTATGTAAAAATATCATAATATATTAGTCGTTTTGACTTGATGAGAATGGTGATTCAATACGAAAAGGTAATTACCAGTTTCAAGACATTCCAATCAATAGGAACAGAAGCAAACATACCAATCACATTTTAAGTATAATAAATACGAGACAAGGCACTTTACCTTGGCATTATCTTCTGCCCGTTGCTTTAGGATCTTTGACTCTTGCAACACTTTCTCCATAATCGATTCCTGCTCGTTAAGGGCTTTCATTGCAGCATTTTCCTTTTCTATTTTTTCTAGTTCAGCAGATTTTAGTACATTCTGAGCTTCACTTAATCGCACCTCCAAGGTTTGTTGCATCTGCAGCAGAAAATATAAACAACTATGACAAATTGACAATGATCAACCATTGAGGAACCTATATGATTTTCTTCAGCTTGTTAGCTAGCACCAGATTTAAGCTAATATATATGTAGGAAAAAAGTATGGCATGCAGTATAGGTATATATATTTAGAGTAGTTTCTTTTGTAAAGCCTAAGATACATTGATACAGCTAAAACGAACCAATGTCAGGACACAAATGTTGAGATACACAGAACACATAAAATTAAGAGATTGGCTGATGTCATCATATAATTTATAAGAACATGATAATAGCACTAATCAAGCGAGCAACAAGAAAAATAGTTCTCAAAAAGTCACATATTCCTCTAATGAGCTATGATTGCTATATTATTCTTTTCATCACCAACAAAAAAGGATCCATTTTTTAGGTGGACTTGTGAAGGCTCCATACCCATATTAGAGGACATTGGTACCTCTTCAAAAATGAATTCAAGCATTACACGACTTAAGTTTTGTTGATGGTAACATTAAAAAATAACTAGCACTACCAGATAAACCTGAGGTAAGAAGAAGAGGACACCCAGGAAAAACCTCAAGAACTTCATGAAGCCATACACCTTATTTTGAACTCAAAAGAGGTAAAGAAGAAGCCTTAACTTGAAAATAATCTAACATTAGTAACAATTGAGAAAGATTACATGGTGCATAACGCTGCAAGATGAACGAAGCCACAATGTTACACAAGAAAAAATTTCCAGTAGTTATCAGAGAAACAAATAGAAGTACTCCAAGCAGAAGACTTCTTTCTTTAATGAAAAAGAAACCGTCGTTACACCTACTACACATCTCCCTGTATTCATTAGTTTGCAAAACAAATATTATTAAGGAAGGTGCCAAGTAACTTGAAAATGTCAAAAGAAGTCACAGTTTGGAACAATTGAGCTAGAAATCAAATGAAGAATAACAATGTGACAAATCTGCAACAATTGAGCATGTAGACCTTACAACCACAATGCCTACAGATACTATATGCAATAAATATTAGAAGCGTTAGCACTGAAAAGAAAGTAAAGCTTAAAAGCACCTCATCAAGAACAGCAAGATATTTGTCTCTTTCAACTGACAACGAGAGTGCACGAGACTGAAGCTCTCTCAACTCAGTTGCTAGGATGGCCTTCTCACCATATACTTCCCCAGCATGCTGGAAGAGGAAATATATTAAGCCACAAACATTCGTTTACTTATTTGGATGGACAAAGTGCTTTAAATGATTGTACATTAATTAGATAATATCAGTAATAGCAATACAACCATGGAATTTGTTTCCTCTGCCAGTTTAACCATTTGTTTAAGCTCTTCAGACTTAACCAGTATATCTGTTCCGCCCATAGCAGCTTCTACTTTGGCTTGCTCTGCAGCTTTCTCTTTAAGCTCCACTTCCCTCATCAAACATATAGCAGAGTCCATTGCTGAGAACAACATTTTCTGCAAAATTATCAGACATCTGATCAATTTTAAGTATAAGTGTGGATAATTAGGATATTGGTATTGGTAAATCAAATCATCACAGATTAAAATAATAACACTTGGAAGCTGGAAACAGACTATATGTCTAAATGTAAAATGAATATAAGGGCATAAGGATACAACAACGTAGGGTGAATCGATCCAAAAGGGAAAGATAACCATTTGAAACATTAGATTCTTAGCGAGATTGAAATAAAAAGAATGAATTGATACTATTAATACCTTATTATTTCTTGCATCAGCTATAATATTCGCAAGAGCATCAATCATATGGATTTTGCTAGACTGAGACATGGAGCCACTAAAGGTAGACTCATCATTAGAGTCAACAATGTTGCTAGTGGCTTCCATCTTGGAAGCACTGTTACAAGGCAAACGTACATCTAATTCCTCTGAATCCTTTCCAGACTTTTCACGCAGTGCTAACAGCGGAAAATTGTTTACTGGAAGGCTTGCTGTTAGATCACGAACAATAAATGAAGCAGGTCCAACCACACAAGTCTCGTCATCTGCATAGAATTTCCCCTGGTCACAGTCATCACTGGTAGCTGTATCAAATTCAGTCTCTAAGCAACTAGAGTCTGACCCTTCCCTTAAGATATTCACATCTTGAATGCTTCCAGCATCCTTTCCTTGCATGGTTCCCATGGTATGACATGCATCATCACATGCAAGTTGGATGCTGCTATCTGAAGCTGTCTTATCAGTTTTGGGTTCTACTGACACTTCAATTTGAAGAGCATGTGTCTCGTCCTTATTAGTCCAATGAACAGCTTCATCATGAGAGCAAATATTAGTCTTCAATTGCATGTTGTTATCAGGTATACTTCCAGACAATGTCAACTCAGCCATAACACCCTCTCCTCCACGATGTCCAGCATTCATATCAGATAAGGGTTCGGTATGGCCATCATTAATATCACTAAAAGACTTTTGATATCCAAATTTCGCAATATAACTGTTTTGTGCATCCGTTGATCCTGCTGCAGCATTCACAGATGTGCAGTCCGCAGTTTGAACAGTGGCAACAGCACCTGCAAGAGCAGTTGTGATCAAGAAACAGAACCACAGCAACAGCCCCCCCCAGATACGCAATAATTCAACATCTAGAACTCTATAGGCAAGTAAGCACTATTAAAAACGACCAAAAGACAGTTTGGGTATCATAATCAGATAAAGTTGACAGCTTGATGCCTCCTGATGATTCTCCAACAGCAGTACTCCCAGTCGAAGGGATATGTGGTCTAGATCGTTCAGAAAAGAAAGGTATAATCTCCACAAGCACAGCTTCAACAGCTGCATCAGCATCCTTGCTATGCTCAATAGCTACAGCTCTAAGAGCCCGAGCATCAATCTGTTGCCGAAAAATGAAGAAGCCGCAAAAGTCACATTATTTTCTCTTAGGGGGAAGAAAAAAAAAAAACACAATTTAACAACCATTTTTTTCAGAATATAAATAAAAACCGCAACAGAATATGAGAACTTAAAAGTATCCTGAAAGCACCACCCGGAAATAATCATGACTAACAAAAATTTTAAAATTGGAAACGCCTAAAAGTACCTGTGGGAAAATTTCCTGCAATGACTTGTAAACTTTATTGAATCCCATCACCGAATTCTAGAAATCAAATCTGCAAATAACCAAAAACTTCAATCTACACGATCATCCTGAGATATTCAAACTCCATCAGCTCATCAATTCAGTACGGCATGAACTTAAACCCAAATACAGGAAACGTTTAAATAACTTTTAAAACCCTAACGCCCAACCACCTTTACATGAAAAACGACAGTTGAACCAAAATTTCAAAAAGCGAAAAAAGTAATTCCTGTATTCACAGTAAAAAATTAAATAAAACAAAACAAGTTTTAATCTTCTTTAGGCCTCTGTGGAGTGTAGTGTTTTAAAAACCGGATCGGACCGGCCGGTTGGACCGGTTCGACCGCGAACCGGTGTGTTGTCCGGTCCGGTTCG
>JAYDZE010041976.1:0-26640 GCA_034509125.1 Monilaria moniliformis | reverse complement strand
GGATCGACCCCTAAATACTACTTAGACACCGTTCTCTTGCGGGTTTTAGGTATTCTTAGGGTTATTTTTATACTTGAAGGTGATAATTTGCATTGATTTTTATGCTCTAGAATACGCATCACTTTCTTTGTGGAAAATCAAATGAGAGTCATTAACGTTGATAGTATAATACATATATTTATGAAAAAGTTCAAACATCGATATATAAAATTGAATTTTGCCGAAACAGAACAGATTAATCAATTAGTTTCTTTTTCCATGACGAAATCAAATGTTGTGATTGAATTAGAACAAAGTCACTTATTCAATTATAATTAATATTATCACAAATCTTGTGAATGCACATTATTTTTTCCCTCTAAGAAATTTCATTCTCTTTTCCCTATTTAGAATAGTACTCCATTTCTCTCTCTAATGAGTTTAACAATGGACTATTTATAATCTTATATCAAAGAACACTCAGTGGTCAAGTAGGTAATATATTAGGACTATTTTTTTAATGGAATTTTAAATAAGGATGCATTGGCATTTTGATTTTTGAGGTCACGAAGGTCAGATGAAGTCTCTTAGTTTTGTTTTACATATCTGCATTTTCAACTTTTAAGCTAATATAAAAGTAATACAATTATCTCCAATTAAAGCTAATATGAGGTGCATTTAATTTAATACCAGTAAATAAAAAGTGCTATAAAATTTAAAATTATACCTATGAAAGTATAAAGAATCCGAAAATGACATTGTTAAGTGTTGAAATATAAAAATTACACCAACTACAAAATTACTAAGAAGATCCTAAAAAGATACATAAAAAGATACATAAAATAAATCCTAGTCTCAAAGTATTAGCATAATTTCAATTATAGACTACACTTTAGGTATTTTTAGAAACGGACTACACTTGGTATCCTAGTTTACTTAAAATTCGGATAGATGGTAAAAGGAAGAGCAAAATGGAAACACGAGATAAGGTAATATATATGGCGTTTGGGAGAGGAAAACAGTGGGATTGAACTCGAAGACTCTTGTGTTTTTAAGCTTGGAACTGACTGATCTCATTCTCATCCTATGCCTAATTGGGATTCAGCCAAGATTTCAAGTAAATAATCTAATCAAAAGGTTGAAACAACCAATTTCTTGAAGCAGTTACCACTGACAAGATACATTTAACAGTTCAAACTAATTGCAAAATCAGCTGCCAAAAACCATGTACATCATTCAAGATCCTAAAAGACAACCACATAAACAATTTACTTCTCAATTAACCCCAAAACAAAGTTGAAAACGGGCCAAAATTATATTTCAAACTACTTAATTCGATCCAACAAAACATGAATTGAAATGCCAGAAAACTGCAAATCAAGAAAATCAAGAAAATGCTGACCAGAATAAGTAGGTGGATCTTCTTCCTCGGTGAGTTCGCTCTCAGTTCCTTCAGACAGCGCAGCCGCCGACTTCCGACAATACGGAGAGGGAGTTTCATGGAGCTTCAGCCCAATTTTATGCCTCTAAATCTTGGAAGAAATTAACAGTCTTGGACGACGGGCTGCAGGAGGGCGGGGACGGCGGGCTGCGGGTGGGGCGGGGACGGCGACTTGCGAGTGGTGACGGGCGAGGGGGAAAATTAAATAAATTTTTTAATTACATCAATAATGTAAATAATATTTTTTATAAAATCAAATTTTTTATCAATTTTTTTTTCTTAGATTGAATATAAATAACATTTTTCATAAAATCAAATAAGACTTTTATTTACAATAATAATATAAAGATTTGAAAATAACAAATAAGATTTTTCTCATAAACAAATAAGACTTTTATTAAGAACAAATCAGACATTAAGATTTTATTTTTATTTTTTTCCCAGAACTATTTCTTAGTCTATACATTTAATATTTCCATAAAATAAATAAGACTTTTATTAATAGCAATAAGGTAAATAATATTTTGCAGCAAATAAAGGTTTTCTTTCAAATAAATAAGACTTTATATTAAAATCAAATAAAAAGTCTTATTTTATCTTAAGACGTTTTATTTGATTTTCTAAAAATTTGATTTACATTTAAGCAAAGTGTTTTAAAATCTTATTTTATTAAGAAAAATCTTTCTTGCTCTAAAGAATTTTTTTAGTTGAGTTGATAAAAAAATATTATTTGCATTTAAGCGATTGTTATTTATGAATAAAAAGTCTAATTTGCTTTTAAGAAAAATATTATTTGAATTTATAAAAATATTATTTACATTTTAAAAAGTCTTATTTGTGAATAAAAAAATCTTAACATCTTATTTTCTATTAACAAAAGTTTTATTTGGTTTTATGAAAAAATTTACTTATGTTAAATAGAATCCCATTTATGAATTGTAAAAATCTTATTTGTTCTACAGAAAAATCTCATTTAATTTTATAAACAGTATTATTTATATTTAAATGAAGTCTTACAAATAAAAAATCTTACAGTATTATTTATTTTCCAAAAAAGCATTATATGCTCTAAATTATAGTTTTATGTGATTTTATGAAAAGCATTAAAAAAACGTGTTTATAAATTGTGAAAAAAGTATCATTTGATTTTAATAATAAGTTTTATTTGTTACGAAAAAGTTTATTTTGCAGTAAATAAAGGTTTTATTTGATTTTATGAAAAATATTATGAAAATTGTATTTGTGGGCAATTAAAGCTATGACCTCTAATTCAATGAATCAAAGCCTTAATTAGTAGACCACAATGCCTTTATGTGATTTTATGAACAATACCTGGCTGGCTTCCGCACTTACGTAGAACAAGTGTGACCCTTCAAATTATTATGCATTTATATTACTCTTCTTTTCTTTTTGGTCGTGTTTTTTCTGATAATGACACAAAAAGATGACAGTTAATTAATTAAATTCAATTTTCGTTACCTTTTCGAAATTATCCAACACTTGATTCTGAAAATATATTAAAATAAAACAATTACTATAAAAACAAATAATGCCTTAAAAAAAAAACAAATGCCATTTCGTCTCTCCCTCAATTTATCATTGTTTTCTCTTTCTGTCACACACCCAGACCGTTTGTGTTAACGACCACGAAAGGTGCAGTTGAAAATTATTATCACCATCAAAAAGATTATAAAAACAAAACAGAGTTTTCAAGAGTCCGAGAAACGATTTCAGACATCCTGTTGCCACCAGTGACGGTGGTGGCACTGCACTACCTCGTTTCTATTGAGTTTTCACAAAAAACAAAAAAGGTTAATCTTTAAGACCCAGAAAAAAAATGGGAAAAAGATTAGGAGTTGCAAATGCATCTCATCTTTGCTATTAGAGCTGAAAGAAGTGGGGAACATGGCGGGATTGTTTAAGTAATTCTTGGGGTCGGTTCTGATCCACTGAATCTGTCTCTTTAAAATTTTCCCGAGACATTGGGTCCCTTTTCCGTGTAGAAATCATGGACTCCGATACTGTGTGTATATGTGCGTATATTTGTGCGTGCGTGCGATTGTGCTTTCTATTGGGGGGACAGAGAAACGTGAAAATTACTTATTTTAGGGCTTGGGTTCTCGCTCGGGATTTTGGGAATTCGGTAAGAAATTAGTCATTCTTCACATTCTTTGTTTCTTGCTTCTGAGAAAATTCGTTTCTGGACATTGTTTTATGAGTTTGATTCCTGATGTTTTGCTGACAGAACAATGGAGGTAGAAGAAATATGCTTCAATTCTCTTTGTGAAATATTTGAAAGCATGGTTGTAGTTTTAGCCAAAGATGGATTTGCAAATGTCAGGAATTTCCATATCTGCAAATTTGGGGGTTTGTAGTTTCTTTTTACTGGCTTCAAATTTAGGTATAAGGCGAATTTGGAAATCACGATAGCAGTGTATAAGTTCCCAAATTGGGAATGAAAAATGCCATTTATATCCATTTTAAGAGATCTCAAGGGGAAGAGGGGCATAGATGAGAAGCTAGAGCAGGAATGTGGGATGGGTGGGCATATAAACTTTGACTTTAGTGTTGAGGGCTCGTCGCCTTCCTCATATCCGGTGGTAGAGCAGAGCCAGTGGGCTAGCTTGCCTTCGGAGTTGCTTCTTGATATCATTGGTAGAGTAGAGGCTAATGAGACTGTGTGGCCGGCTAGAAGAGCTGTGGTGTGTTGTGCTGCTGTTTGCAAGTCGTGGAGGGGGATAGTTCGAGAGGTCGTTCAGACTCCTGAAGAATGTGGTTTGCTCACTTTCCCTGTGTCTCTTAAGCAGGTAAGCTAGATTTCTCCATGTGCAGACATCGTATTAATTTGCTTCATCATTGTTGATTGATTGATAATGTGTACCAGCCCGGACCAAGGGAGTCTCCGATTCAGTGCTTCATCAGAAGGGAAAGAGCAACGTCGACTTATAGGTTACACCTAGGCTTAAGCCCTGGCAAGTGATGATCTACTCTCTCTATTCTTATTTTGGAACACAATCTATGGGTTTTAGTTTCTTTTTAGTTTCTCACAAGTTCTACGACTTGATTTGGATAGTTGTGTTATGATAGCATGATGAACTTTTACATGTATATGCTAATGTTGTCTTGCTTCATTTTTATGATTAAGATACCCTATGTTTGGTCTGATTCTGAATCTTGTGATCAATTACAGCTATCTCGGGAGATGCAAGTAAGTTTCTGTTAGCAGCAAAACGGATCAAAAGAGCCACGAAAACAGATTTTGTCATATCTTTTGCTGCAAATGATTTTTCTCACACCAGTGATTTTTCCCTTGACAGCTTCCGAAGTGAGAAAACAGGATTCTGCTTCCGACATCCCTATCAGAGGTAAGTCCAAACAATTGAACGGCAGCATTGGTGAACCACTCATTTTGAAGAACAAAACTCCGAGATGGCATGAGCAGCTGCAGTGTTGGTGTCTGAACTTCAGAGGACGTGTTACGGTGGCATCGGTCAAGAATTTTCAGCTCGTAGCTGCCGGGGACCCATCAGAGAATGTTCCAGCTCCAGAACAAGAGAAAGTGATCTTGCAATTCGGGAAGATAGGGAAAGACATATTTACCATGGACTATCGATATCCCCTCTCTGCCTTCCAAGCTTTCGCTATCTGTTTAACCAGCTTTGATACGAAACCAGTATGCGAGTAGGCTTTTTTATTTTTAAGTACTGGCTCTGACGCCCGAGTAAATAGATATATGTCTGTATATAATTTTAGGTCCTTTTTTTCTGGAAGAAAGTACGCCTTGCAGTCACCCTTCATAAGATTAAGTTTTACTTGTAAGATGTCAAGGATATGGTTTCGCTTTCGATGTTTTTGTATTATGGATAAAAATTTGAACTTAAACCATTTGGATATGTGTTGCTTATGTAGAAAATCAGGTTGTAAATGTAAGCTATTCCAAAATGCTTTGTTAATAGGGACTATGGCAAATGTTCGTTTATTTATTTACACGTGAAATCTTTACAAGCAAGTGTTGGTTATGTGTGTGTGTGTGTGTGTGTGTGTGTGTGTGTGTGTGTGTCGACTTGTGATTTTCATCTTAGAGAACATCTATGCTGTTCTCTCTGTCCCCTTTCTGGCAGGCAACACGACAACCATGGCATCGAGGCTTTTCAGGATTTCCTTGATCAGACTCACTCGTTTCCAAGAGAAGACCTCTCAGGCATCTTCTTCTAATTGTCGGCTGATAGGTGAGTTTCTCTGCACGACTCATGTTAACTTCAGCCTTTCGTGCCTCAAGCAAACTTGTTTCATGTTTTGATCGGATTGGTTCCTTTGGCAGATGTCTGAGAATCATGTAAACTCCTGGACTTCCTTCAACTATGTAACTGTTGAACACGATGGAGTTGTTCATCCCTTGTGCATTGTTGTTTACATATGCCCCCGACGGTTGATCTTCCATGCATCTCTCGTCTTCTGACTTTTGTCCTTCGGAGCTTTCCTCTCTGTCAGTGGTTGCTTCAGGACTTTGGTCGGGGTTGCTCTTGTATCTCCGGTGAATGTGAATCCGCCCTTCTCTTTTTGAAGGATCAGACTCCATGTGCATTGATGCTCCTCTATTTTCTCCTACGAGGGTTATCACACTTACAGGTCTATCAGAAATGGCTTTTTTGTTGTGGTCTCCACCTGCTAATTCATTGGCAAACTTTGACATGTCGGTCCTGATGTTTTTGTGCAATGGGGTGTGCTCTTTATTTGGTTGAGCAGATTTCTCACGAGCACCAGAATTTTTGCTTTTCTTCACTGGTTGAGAAGCTGTAGCGTCACCAGGTGTTGCTAAAATCTTCTTTATATCGGGGCCCTCTTGCTTCTCTCTGTGGATTTGGTCTTCTTCACTTGGGATTTCAGCCTTTTCAACAATTTGTGCTTCAGAGGTAGATTTTGGAACAACAGAATCACCGACGTCCTTCTTTTTCTTATCATCAGCTTCAGCTTTTGTTGCTTCCACGACTTCCTCCACATCTTCACGCTTTGCATCCAATTTGATGTCGGGGGCATGTCCGCCATCATTGACGGTGGAAGACTCCATGCTTTTGCTCGTTTCACGTTTCTCCGGGCCTTGGGCAGGTGGCGCTGCATTGTCAAGTTGTGATGATTGAGAAGGCTTGTCTTCCACATCATCGTGCTTGAAGCTCGTCCCCTCCTGAGTTTGGCCATTGGCTACTACAGCACTATCAAGTTTAACCCCTTCCTTCACCTCTGCTTCTTGTTGAGATGCTGCAGGCTTTGTATCATTTTCTTTAGAAGCTAAAATGGGGGCTTCATACGAAGTGGAGATCTTTTTGGTAGGCTGTTCCAAAACTTTTGATGGGGAAGCGGCCTGTTTCCCCTTGGGAGGGCTAGACGGCCCCTGCTGCTTAGGAGAACGAGGAGTGGCACGGAATGGAGAAGCAGGTTTTGATGCTCGTTTGGGCGTGGAGGGAGTCACACAAGACGGGGATGGAAGCGGGGATCGTGCTTGGGGTGAAGAGGGAGGCGAGCTAGATTGAGCTGACAAACGAGAGGGTGAAGCGGGCTTGGATGAGGGTGTCGAGGGTGAAGCGGGCTTGGATGAGGGTGTCGTCTTTGGTTTGCAATTCGCTTGGGGGCGATTTGCTTGGCTCGGGGGATGCCTTTCGAGGTTCTGCTCTAGGTGGAGTGGCGGGGGCGGAGGCGGAGGCGGGAGGGTTGCTGACTTTGGTGGTCGACAGCCTGACCGGAGTCTTGGTTTCAGCTCGACGTGGTGGTGGTGATGGTGATGAGGTGCTAGATTGGGACGCAGGTGTTTGTTTAGTGGTGGTTTCTGGTGGTGGTGCAGCAGCGGTTTGGGCTGAGGGTGTGCGGTTTGGTGGTGGTGGTCTTCAGCGTTTTTTAATTCTTTTTTTTTTTTGAACACTTTCTTACTCTTAGTTCATAACTACTCTTTCCAACTTTTCCAATTTCTTCCATCCCATCTTCTTCAATTCCACCAGCCTCATTCTTATTCTTCACTTAAATTATTTAGTTTTCACTGCAATTCACTCTTTATATTGGTATCACGAAGATGGGCTAGGAGGACATAATATTTCAATGAATTGTCAAATCCACAGTTATAAGAAAATGAACTTGCTGCATTTTTTTATAAATCTCCAAACATTGAAGGTTTTAATAGTTATTTTTTATAGTTTAAGATATTATTAATTGAAACGAGAATAGTTTTGAGACTAAAGTAGATATTCTTTTCTTGTTTAATATATGCTATATTTTTGTAAATAAGATGGGATGACATCATTGATTGTGGGTACATACTCAGTAAAATAAGTAAATATATCTGAATCATTTCATCAAGCATGGCATATAGATTTGGGGGTGAAAACCAATGGGATGATGATAATAATAAAAATTGCAATTGAGAATGTCAAATCTTGTGAGCATATGTCTGCTGCTACACCAAAGTTTGTGCATATATCATAGGTCTATCTCCTTATCTTTTGGAACAATTCTCTATCTCTAACGGATCATCAATATTGCTCCCAAATTAATGTTTATTCACAGATTCTGTCACAATATTTTTGGTCCCTCAAAATACTTTTTCCTCCTCATGAGTGGACCAGTGCCATACAGGTATAGGATTCCACTACTTAATCATATGTTATTGTTAAATCACATACTTGTTTGCAAATATATCTTGATAATTGAGAGGGTTCATCATATCCTCAATTTCCAAAGAAAAGGACATTCAAAAATTTAATTTTTATAAATGATAAATTATTAGGGTATTTACCAATCATATATATTATTAAAGCTGATTGCTAAAAAACCCAAAAAGGTCAGACTGATATTGGTGAAAAGCAGACTGCAGGTTGACATAAATTCACAACGCACCGATAGAGCCAATGAGAGCGAGGGGACTTCACCTCTCACCAATCATATTTTTAGTCTTATAAAATCGTCAAATTATTAACCTTTTGTGCAAATAATTTGTACAAATTTGCTTACCAGCAAATCGAATCGCAGAAAATTGGCCTTTTGGAATTAATTAAAACATTCGAAATCCCACCAACAAAGGGCTAAGCTAAGCTTCTACATAAATTTACAAAATTAGACAACACACACACACAGAGAGATAGTTAAGTGATAGTAGGGCCAAGGTTGGACATAAATAAGAAAAGAAAAAAGAAATAAAAAACAAAACCTATATAGTTGTGCTACTTTAAGTGAAAGAGAAGGAGAAAGATAAGGATTCCTGTAATAAAATCAAAGTGGATATAAATCTTGCAGCATTTTAGCCTGAATATTACGTTATGGAAGGCCCCTCCACATGAATGAAACCATCTAAAACCTCATTGCTAATGCATGTCCAAAGAATTGGAATTTTCCCTTTTATCACTCAACTTCATGAGAATTTAGCAACTCAAACTTGAAACTAGTAGAAGTGATCATCCCTATACTTTAATTTTGGGATATCTTCTAATTAAATTCCAATATTTACGATCGTATATTTTGATATCAGACACAACTTTTAACATTTCATTGATGCTTCATATTTCGATTTATTAATAATTTCCACCAATCTGAGATTGAGATTCTATTTCATCGTTGGACGTCAAATGAATTGAATCAGAAGCTAATGCATTAATTAAATGTTGGTTGAGTTAATTAATGTTTGACTATTCGGCTAATGTCTCAGCCTCAATATGATTAATTAACGAGACGTTTACTTTTAAGGATTGATCTAGATAAATATAACTTAGGTTAATCCCTTGTTTATTTTAAAAAAAATTGGAGTTTTGGATTATCCAAGGTCTGTGATAACTCACATTATTTGATTCTTATTCCATTTAAAACGTGAGATTGGAAAAATTCTAGTAATAAGGATAAAATTAGTCAATTATCTATCTTATCAATTATGAAAAATAAACACCCTTAACACTATTATTAATCAACACTCATCTAGCTAGATCTCAATACTTTATATTGATGTCTTATCGAATCACATTGTTAGTAATTGAACATAATTTAAATATACCGATAATTTTAGTTAAGAATGTCTATTTCATGACATCAATGAACTTGAGTTTGAAATGATTAAGTTAAATCGGAGTCACATCATCATCATCTAATCCTATCTAGTGCAGTAAGCAAAGTTCAAGAACCAATTAACATAGCAATAATTTATTCATTTTTAAAATTTCATAAAATGAATTGGATACCTAAGATAAGAGAGTGTATGGTCAAATTTGAAAGCAAAAGAAGTGGGAATCAATTTTGGTCATGGTAACATATATGTTCCCTTCACTTTGAAAGACAATGCTCACGAGGAAGATTTTTGGTACGATTAGGAATCTATTCCCCTCAAAGGGAAATATATGTGAAATTTGCAGAGGGATATAATAATATCTAATAACTTATTCCAAACAAGTCGAATAAATTGGCAAATCAATCACTTGGCCTTGGGGTCAGACTTCTGTAATATTAGCCTAAGAATTTTTATAATTTTTTCGCTTCAGCCTAACTGAAAGAACAATTCTCTTCGATGATAGCTCGAAGGGTCGACGGCAGCTCGAACGATCGAATTTAATACAAATTTTTGGTACTTGCAGACCGATGGTTGAGTCGGATGACCCAGTCCGACCCCACCTCGATCCGTCATTGTTCAAAAGGTAAAACTCCACTTTGCATTATAATTTTACAGTTTGAATTTTCTTACAGAACTCGATTTATGTTTAAAGAAAGGATCTGATGGGCTTTCAATAGCAAAACAATCCCATCAACACTAATACTTTTATCTTTTATTATAATTTTTATTATTCCGTTAGTTATGAAATTATAAATTCTTGAGTTGAACTAGACTGTTTAGTGTATATGGAGCCAAATTGATCTGTGGAAGTGTTTTAAAATTTAGTAGGGAAAAAATGAATTTTTATTTGTGATTGTGTATGGATCGAGTTTTGAGCAATAAACATAAATCATGCGAAGATTGCTGATGTTCAAATGTACAAAACAATATTCCAATTCTTTCCTAAGGTTCTCCATATAATAATTTTTTTTTAAAAAAAAGCATTATAAAACTTATATCAGAGTGCAAGAAAGTCTTGGAAAACAAAGAAAAAAAAAAGAGAAATATATTGGTTTAGCATGATATTATGACTTTATCATAGTTTTAATCCAATAAACCGTTAACACATTTTATTTTTGTCAGGAGAAGAATAGTGGTGTGGTTTGAATCTTAAACCTTATTTCTTACCAACAGAAATCTGCACCGATTGGATGTCTCATTGGGACATCAATAATACATTATTCAAACATTAAAAACTATGTTAATTTTAGTTCAAAAGTAATTTTAGTCCAAATGATGATCATTCATCACCCTTAGCCTGTTCCTCTATCACCTTAACAACTAATCTATCAACTCCTGCAACAAGTGCAACAAACATATTGGCCTTAAACACTTTAGTGCACTAGGCATAGTTTTGAGGACAAAAGTATCTTTTTCATGGATGTAATTATGTAAATTCTTGCTTGGAACAATCTGGGTCATCTAATCTTTTAAGTACTTATTAATTTTGGACTTGTATGATTATCTAATTTAAGTACTTAATTAGATCTTTATATTTATCTACCATATCGCATAAAGTCCCTCAGAAAAAATCAAGTGCGATGTTTGATGGAGAGAATATACGACGTTTTCTGCATTACAACGCAGTGTTTGCAAGTTGTAGTCCAAGGCCTTCTAGCTAGGGAAGAACAAATAAATGGTGGAAAAATATGGAAGGTAAGAATAGAGAATTAGCATGCCATAAAAAGAAAGAAGAATATCTAGTGCATTTCATCTAATAGTAGAGAGGCCTTTTGTTTAGGGCTTAGGGGGATCTAATCCCATCCAGCTGAACAAGGATTCCCTTATGCAATCCCACTTGCACACCGAGATAAATGGTATTAGTAAAAGACAAGAAAATTATTTTTCAAGAAAAATATTTGTCCTTTATTGCACTCATGTTTTTGCACTTTTTTAAAATAGTTATTGATCTTAGTTCATGCTCTGTCTCTTAAGCAAGAGAATAACATCTCTTACACCCCCCCCCCTCCATCAAAATAAATATAGATATTCATTTATTTATTCTCTCAACTAGCTCACCACCATCACCTTTTCTTGTGTATATAAAGACATAGTTGAGAAAAACCTCCAAATAACACACTTTGTAGAATCCATACATCTTCCTTGGCTGAGCTTCCCCCTCATCTTGCACGAGTTGGACCATGGCCTCGAGCTCATTGACATCTTCACGTAGCTCGTGGACATCCAAGCAAAACAAGCAGTTCGAGGAGGCCCTAGCAAGGTACGACAAGGACACACCGGACCGTTGGCACAACATAGCCAGAGCAGTTGGTGGGAAATCAGCAGATGAAGTGAGGAGGCATTATGAAGTCTTGGTTAAAGACATTATGCAAATAGAGACTGATCAAGTGCCCATTCCCAACTACAGAGCCCTTGCAAGAGGATATGCCCATGAACAGAGGTCTATACCCTCTCTCTCTCTCTCTCTCTCTCTCTCTCTCTCTCTCTCTGTCTATCTCTCTCTCTCTATCTATCTGTCTATCTATCCATTTTGCTATCATTTCATCACATTGTTAAAGTTAACATAATTAGATACAAAAAGCGCTTAAATCTTTGCTTCTACTATACTTATCAAAAAAGAAAGAAAGAACTTAATTATGTTCTAATAAAACAAAAAAACAAAAAAAAGTTAGGATTTGGAGGCAAGGAAAGAAAAGAGTGACCATACATACATTCATGCATCTTTGAAAGAAGATAGATAAGATGGTATTTTAATTTTCCTTGATGGCACCACATGAAATCTAATCTTACTAGTTTTATATCATTGCACATGGCCTTATTATTTAATTAAAACATTATTGTTTACTATTTTTGGTTAGGATGATAAGATCATATCACATGATGTATCATTTTTAAAATTGAGATTCTACACATTTCTTGTTTGATCCAACTCAGACAGAATTTTCTTGGATATTGGCATTTGATTAAAAAACCATATATTGCAGCTATAGAATAAGATGAAGGTCAGATTATGAAGAAGTGACTAGAAGCATTGAACATCATCTTTCACCTATACCTTACACTTCAACAGAAAAAAAAAAGAATAATAATCATATATTCTTTATTATGAACTTCAGCAGGCTTATGAGGAATCTCAAGCTGCAGTGATGAGCAAATCCTTCACGAAGTACATACTCCATTACCATCTGTAAGGAAAAGCAGATGCGTTCGCGTAAAATACGTGAAAGAGATTTTCTGTCTTCTTCAGCAATCAAAGTGTTGTGTATTGCATAGTCTTGTGCCAAGAAACATCAGAAAAATTGTAACATTAAGGTTCAAGAAAATAAGAGAAAACTATAATACCATATGATCATCTTGTATCATGTTGCCTGAAAATGTATAATAGTATATTTTTCTGCCATTGTTTTCGAATTTTTCTTGAAAGGCTTTGTGCCAGAGATGTGGTTTCTCTTCAGAATGTCACTCTCATAAATGAACAAAAGACTGATTTAAGATAGGAATTGGAAGAATGGGCTAAAAATAGTAAAGATATATGGCGTTGGTATGGTTTATTTCAGCTTGGATAATTTATTTTAATTGGTCTTCATCAATCTTCATGTGAAAATATATATCTATCTATCTATTAGAGAATGATTAGGTTACAAACTCCTTTTAAACTATAAACTACGAATCATAAATTCGTTGTGCAATATGCATGAATTCGTCGGATAAATATATGAATTCAAAAATTGAAATGTTTGTCACTTAGGGATGTCAATCGAGCCAACCTGCTCGGGTTCGGGCCGACTCTCGGGCTATTCGGTTACTGGTTAAACTTTGCAACAGATAGAGCAATTTCATATAATAATGTTGCAGAAGATACATCAGTATGAAATGATTTATATACAAAAATATTATAGAAAATTACTGCTATACTTATTCGCCTTATGACGATGAGACAATTGACCATACATATCAAAGAATCGAAACACCAGTTCTTCATATTCTCTTTGTTGGGTAGCTGGATCGATCTTCGTCATCTAAGTTGCATAATCGGCTTCATTTTGAATGGTTGCGCGACCAATATGGTTTCCACGATGAGGAGAAATAACTTTTTCTTGGCCGAAGCAGTAATGTGGATGCGATTGTTGAAGGCGGCTCTGGTGATTGATCTTATTGACATGGGATCATCATCCGTGGCAAGATGTTTTTTCCATACATCAGTAGCTGCTTCTGGTTCCACAAGAAATCCCAACATGTAGTAGTATTTGATGATGAAATCATCTTTGGTCTTTCCTCAATCGTCATTGTCATGAGATAGAACCTACTTATCTACATGTTCCCGAAATCCTAACAGAGATTGGACCTTCTTTCTTTTCCTCTTGCTTTTTTGTGCATCTTCAAAGTTGGCCCAAGTTTTGTGCTTCATTCTCTCATGCTCACCAACCTTCTAAATTCCTCCAGACATTCGCATCCTGTTTTTTAAGAGCTTCTTCACTGAGCTGATACTGATCTTTTGAATTATCTGCTCTTTGAGCTTCAACATTTTTTCTCTCTTTCCATCATCCGTTCAGTGCTTTTTCATTTTCAACAATTTCTATACTCGTACCTTCCATTATGGTGATAGAGCCAATGTCCAGCTCTTCAGCAGTAATTCGCTTATTTAACTCGGCCTCAGAAACTCTGGTCTCAGCACTTTTACCACCACGCTTCTTGGTCGTCTTCTTCCTTTCAACCATTTTTCTCTTCAAAGCTTTTTCAGCCTTATTCTCTTCTGCTTCTTTAGCCTCAACTTCAGCAACAACAGCTCCTACTATGGCATTTTTCTCATCGGGTCTTATTTGTTCCTTTTCAGGAGTAGGCATCTCTTGTAGTATGTCCACGAACACGTCGGAGTTCTCTTTTTTAGCATCCACTTCATTTTCAGCAGCCACCATCTCTTCTCATTTTCTAGTATCAACAAAATAAACAAGGGTAGAAGAGGGAAATGTACTTACAGTTTCTGAGAGGATGATGTGCGAGTGATCAAGAGCATCAAGGCGGTTGGCAAATACTTAGAGAACTTCATCCTCATTTGCAAGAGCTTTCTTCAGCAGCGTCACTTCTTCTTCCAGTGAAGATATGCATTTCTCGTGTTCTGCATCTATAGATGAAGTGTTTACCTTGTGCTCATCAAGATTTTTCTGGATCGGAGCGACGACGGTAAGAAGTTTGGCCTCGAATCCTGCTTCAAATTACGTCCTTATTGCTCCTGTCAGTCTGTCCTCAATGCTGACCAAGTCAACATTGATTATCGTCCTCTGTGTTTCCAGCTCCCTATCTACATCATTGCGAGTCATCTGGAACTGATTGATTACATCAGTTTTAGCGAACTCCATTTGTGACTCTACATCCAGCAACAACTTCTGCTTGAACTCTTCACCCCGGGTAACCATGTTCTTCATCATCTTTTTAAAAATTTCCGTCATATGAACACCAAAAGTCACTTGGTATGCATACTTCTTTTTCCATCTGTGAGTAGATGTTGCCAGCTTATCGACTTTGTTCACCTCAACAGTGAGCTTTTTATCATGTCATTGATGATAGTTATGGGAGAAGGGGGTGGTGTAGGAATGAGACCTCCAAATATTGGATAAGGTATCAGCATGTTGTTGGACGTTGGCAGTAAAATTTAGATGACAACAGCATCATTCTCACTATTGGCTTGCTCAGAGGTAGTTGAATTCAACACTATTTTCATTACCCAGACCACAATGCCCTCAGAGGTATCTGCATCCAATACTATTTGGATTATCTCCCTGGCAATCTCTTTAGAGGCCAAGAGATCAGTCGCTTTTTTAGTATATGCCTTCTAGTATCAGCCACTGAGACCTCCACTTTTCAGCCTGCATTGATGAGGTCTCTGTGTTAGTGGGTGCTGCATCATCTTTTTCACCCGAGGGACCTTCATCAGTGTCGACCCTCTCAGTATCTCATGTCGTTGATGCTTCCAGATCATCAGCAATAAGTTGTTGCACCATTTCTTCAAATCTTCGTACTGTGATACAGCTCCTCTAATTCTGTCTCCTCATCCATGAATTTATCCTACGATTCAAGAGATACAAAATCCTCCATTTTGTAGAAGTGCGAAGTTTTCATCTGTAAAAATACATGGATACAATGAGCTTTGGCTAGGGTCTGGGGTATAGGTCATTTAGCACTAGGAAATACTCATCGTTGTATTTACTGATATTTGGAGTTTTTCTTGAGTGGTTGGATCAACGAAACTTTCCCTCGATGAGAAAGAAGATGTGGATGGACGCTCAACATGGCTGGGGGAGGTGGAGGGAGATTTATTCAGCTGAGGGGAGGTCTATTTGGCTGGAGAGGGTATGGACATTTATCAAAATCTAGGGTTCGTGATACTGACTTTGCTTCAGCAAACATTCTTCTGCTTCTTATTTGAAGCTAAGGTCTCTCATCTTCCTCCTCTTCCTCATCAGCCATTAAAGGCTCTTTCTCATTCTCTTTCTCCTTTTATGGCAAAAATTCATCTACGAGATGTCTCGGTTTTTTGGCAGCGGCTCCATGGGAGCTTTTCTTTTGTCCGCAATAATCTTTCTTTTCTGCTGTTTTGGCTGGGGAGCAGCTTTATCCCGAATTTCAATTCCTTTAAAAGCCTTCTGCGGGGCTTGATGATTTTCCATCCGAGCTAAAGCTACACTATCGAATTTGAAAATCATGTGGTTTTCAGGACATCCTTACAATTTTCCCACATTATGCTTCTGTCTGCCGCCGCTGCAATGATCATCGAAGAGACCTTTCCGGTAAGTCTCACCTGACTGCTCTTCCGAAATCCAGACTGGACATCAAACAACACATCCAGAAAATAGAGAGCCCAATTGATGGATTTATCCCTGTACAAGAGAGCAGTCAGCACTCTCTGTTGGCTTGCAGACACTTGGTCGCATGAACTAAGAAAGTTGAAGTAGCATCTGTGGATGATGTGAATCAGAAATCAATATTCTAGCTCGAACCAAGCATTCTTCAAAGTTGCTGCCTGTGGAGAGTCCTTTTTCAACACCTGCATCATACAATTCTCCACAAAATCCTTGTTGAGGTCCTTTATGGGGAAGGCCTAGAACCTTCTTGATCATCCTTCCCACATCCACCTTCATCTTGAAATACTCATTATTCCCAACGTGTTCTCTAAGTTATTAGTTTTATTATTGTGTTAGAAGTCATAATTTGTAATAAATACAATTCATGTATGAGTATATTATTTTATGTTTCTTCTCTTTCGATGTTCGCCGGGAAGATTTTAATGAAGTTCGATCTCTAGTGATCAGCAGTTTGTGCCATCAAGGATTTTTTTAGCTTTTCTTTCTTTTAATTTCTTCTATGTGAAATCTCTATTTGACTTTGTATCTAAACAAAGAAAACAAAAAAAAACAAAAAACAAAAAAGTTCCATTGTTCAAATTGTGCTTTTGTATATATAACATCACCCAATGTTGTTCGAAATAATAATTTGTCCAACTTTATTAAATTGCAAAAAAAAAATTATTATTGACATTTGAAAGAGAATTGTCTAAAATGCTAAGCACTTTTAGATAGTGAAAAGTAACACTTTTAAATAGTTAAAATTAAAAGTTATCACCAATATTATTTCCACAATATTTAGCAAAGTTTAACATATAAATGTCTTTTATTTAAGTCATTTATTTTTATCTTCTTTCATTTTATTCCCCTCTCTGTTTTTTCTTATCTTTCTCTCTCTCTCTTCAACATTTTACTGTTCTCTCTATTTCATCGACATTGCTGGAAATTGTAAACTTTATCCGGCGTCGACACTGGCGATGAATTATGCTCTCATCTTCCTACATCCGTTCATTTATTTCATTCCAGCAATGAGATTTTTGGTCGTTTCCTTCTAAATCTTCTTTTGATACTTATTTTTTTAAATCTAGAATGGTACAAATCGGTCATGCTGAATAAATTTATGGTACACTTCGTACCAAAGCTTGACGCGGTATGCCAAGGTAGGACATGCGAGACTTTGGTACATGTTGTTTGAATATGAAGAACTCAAACCACGCTGACCAAACTAGAGCATGCAAAACCAAGGTCTGGTGCGCTCAACTTTGGAACGCGTGTACGAATTTGAAAATTGTGCTTATTTATTCAAATTTTGCTTATTTACTTGCTTAGTTGCTATCAATTATATTCATTGACACACACATTCGAACTACTTCCTTCATACAACATATTTTCTTCTCGTTCTAATCGTGCGGATAAGGGTAAGAGTATTGCCCAAGATCATAGTGAATCGGTAAGATTAAAGAGAATATCACGCCGAGAGCAACTCAATATTTTAGATGAAGAACTTGCTGCCCGGTTGTAGGTAATAAGTGTGAAGAACTTGTTACTTATTTGATTTAATAATATCAATTATTTGAATAGATTATAATGTAGTTTCAATACTTGATTTGTTTGTTGGAGGAGGAATATGATGCTGCCATTGCCTTGAGTGGCATGAAGACCATGTACATGAATGTCCCTCATGAAATTCCAAATCTTTTCTTCAATACATCAGCTGATGATTTCAATTTCATATCTAGTGACGAGGTTCAACAATCTTCCCACTGCCACCAACAACACCAAACGCAAGCGGATCGCTACTCGGGCAAAGAAGAAGAAGAAGAAAAAAAATGTCACCATCACCACAAAAAGATCAACGAGGTACGACATCCAACATCTTCGTGAAGCATTTCAAGAAGGTGGAGGATTCGAGTCATCCTTAAATATTCATTGTGTATTACAACTATTGCAATGCAAAATACAGATTTACCCACGGTGGAGGATACAACCTTCATCAAGCAAATGGAGAAACACCACCCTGTGGAGTTTGGGATCGGCTCAACCCAAACTCAACTAAACTATCAACCTGGCATGGGCACTCGTACGACTTTCTCACAAACATGTACGTCTTCTCTTTTTAAATATGACCATAAAGATGTAACTGACGTAATGGCTATATATGCTGATATGAAACATTTTCTTTTTAATTCATACGATGATGATAAATATGAATATAGTATGAAAAATTCATACAATCAATGTGCTAAAAAAATAAGTAAAAATTCATTGACTAGATCTATAGTGAGACAATGCATTGATAACAAAAAAGAATTAACAAAATATTTAATTAACTTAGATCACAAAGTTTCTATTTACTCTAACGTGTGGATTGATGCATATGGTAAAAAAAACATTTATACGAGAATTACGGTTCATTTTATATACAATAGTTGGGGATTAAACAAACGTTTGATTGCATTTAAGGAATTTCCATCACCACATACTGCCCAAGCCATAACACAATTAATTGTTCACGTTTTAAATGAATATTAATTAATTAATAAAATATTTTCCGTTGGTTTTGATAATGCATATGCTAATGTTGCTAGTATTTCTGCATTGATTAGTGCATGTGCCCCTATAATTAATGGACAATATTTTTATGTTAGATGTATATGTCACATTTTAAATTTATGCGTTCAAGATGCTTTAACTATGTTTAATGATTATGTAGCCCCAGTTAGAAATGTCATAAAATTAATTCATAATAAACGAGTTATAGGACAAAAATGACAAAAATATTGTTATAATATAAAAATTAGATAAACTAATTTTTTTTATGGATGTATCAACTAGATGGAACTTCACTTATGATATGATCAACTCAACATTAGAATATAAAGAATATTTATGTGAATTGTTTATCACCGAATTGTTGGACTCAATGCATGGAATTATTTAAATTATTTAAAACTTTTAAAACTACAATTGTTGAACTATCTGGCGTTTGTTATTGTACTTATGTTCGTATTTTAGAGCATTGCATGTGTATAACACTTAGTTTTAACAGTTGTATGAAAAAAAAGTAGACAAATTCAACAACTACAACTTACAATCTATTATATGGTTATAAAATGGTAAAAATATTTTAAGGAAATTCCAACTTTATTTTTAGTAGCTAAATGCTTAGATCCTCAATGGAAATTAGGTGGTGTTTGTAACCTTATAGATTTTTATTATGATTGTTTGTGAAATTTACCTCTTACACACTTAGCACAATTAAGTTTAGAAACATGAACTTCATTTGAGTTAGATCTTCAACACAATTAAGTTTAGAAACATGAACTTCATTTGAGTTAGATCTTCCTAATATAGCCTTACGTACCCTCAAGGATTATGAAACAAAATATAATAATGATCATAACATAAACACTTACACTTCTACTAGTTCTAAGCCTATGAATTTTAGTAACTATGGATTTAGCTTACAAGATGACGAAGATGACAATGACCCATTATATAAAAGAGTAGCATCACTATACTCTGATACAACACATAGAAATATGGCCAATAGCGAACTCGATTTATATTTGAAATTTCTTGCAATTTTCAAAGATGTAGGTGCTCAAGAAAGCCAACAACTCGACGTCTTAGATTGGTGGTCAACACATGAAAAAGAATATCTCATTCTCGACACCATGGTTAAGGAGATTTTTGCAGTTCCCGCTTCCACCGTCGTTGTCAAGCAAGCTTTCGGCACGGTGGGTTGCGTCTTGGACGAATTAAGGAGCAATATGTCGGCAAGAAACATGGAAGTTGCCATGTTGCTTGATGATTGGGCCAAGGCGGAAATGAGAGCTCAAGAACCGGATTGGGATGTTCGAGTCGAGAGCGATGGTGAAGATTTTAAGGAGTCAGAGACTGAATGAAGGTAAGACAAGGTAAGAGAACTACGTGGGCTTTGATTCCTCAATGAGGACACGTAGGCAACTCAATTTAAGTTGTTAAAGTCTAACTTTAAGGACTTAAATTGGGCTCAAGTCTTTTTCCTTTTCCCCCCCCTTTGCTTGTTGTAATCGTAAACTTGTAATTATAAATTACTTTAATAATACTTTGTAATTGTAATTGTAATTCTATTGTAATTGTATTTCTTTGTATCAATCAATGTATTTTGTAATGTATATTTACATTGACACAATTACACATTCAAATTATAAATAAAATTCATTTTCAATTATTATTTTCTTTGTGTTTTTTTTTTAGAATTATACTCTTATCAATTTTGAATTACAATTTAAAATAGAAAATAGGTTTATAAAAAATTTAAAAAAAAACGGAGAAAACCGAAACTGAACCGGAACCGGCGGTTCCGGAGTCGTGAAAACCCTACTCTTGAAATAGCAGAATTTGATTTATTTATTTTTCCAAAAAAATAGAACTCCAAAATAAAATGGCAATATATATATATATACTTTAGTAAAAAGATGTGCACAGTTGAATTGCTTTAAATGTGCAAATTCATTATTCAATGCAAAGCCTGCTTGCTTTTTTTCACAACACGAGTTGTATTGCTTCTCTAGGAACCTTTGCTGCGCTAAACACTGCATCTGAATCAGATACAGCACAAATAATACACAACAACTCTACCAAAACCTATAAAAAACAAACAACAACTTACAAAATGATTCTATTGTGGAAAAACTTGAACCAATTATACATTCATAAATGTAAAAACTAAAAAGTATTTATGTAAAGCCGTACGTATCCATGAATGAGTACACTACACTACACATCACATAAACTAGATCTAATATCACTTGAACCACATGAAAACTAGTCAATCCCAACCATAATAATATAACATGAAATGAAAAAGAAACATAAAATAAATTTGAAGGAATATGAATAGAGAGAAATTAAGTTGTTACTTACTACCAAAGAAGCGTGCATATTCCCTAGCTATATCAACATACCAATCTACCCATCACTACAATACCATGCTCATCTAAACTAATATATATTTAATTAAAGATGATAATTATTAACAAGAAATCCCCCCAAATTAATGTGACATCATTGGATAAGAAAATAATAAGAAAGTTCTAAAATTCTTGGGGAATTTTCTTGGAAGAAGAACAACTCTTGTTATTATGCATCCAGACTTTGAAAACCTGCCTCTTAACCCCAACCTCGGCGCAGAATCTCTGCACCTCGGTGTCGTCTTCTCTGGGGATCCGCCACCCCAGCTTCTCCGCGAACTCCAGCATCTTATCCTTCTGCTCCGTTGTGAACTTGGTCCTGAACCTCTTCTTCGCCACGAACTGTGGCGGCGGCGGCGCCACCGCGTTCGAGTGGAACGGGTTGAAGTTTAGCTCCTCGCTCGACGAGTCCGTGCCAGCGCTCCCGGCCCCGCCGAAGGCCATCTTCACCGGCTGTACCATCGGGCTCCAGTGGGCGCCGGCGCCGGCGCGGTGCTGGCTCATTGAGGGGGACGAGAGCGGCGGCGGAAGCTGGAGCGGGTGCACCATCGCCGTGGCCGCGGCGGCGGACTCGCCGTGGTGCTCCCTCCGGTGGAAATTGCGGTGGCAGATGCAGGCGGCGCACTTGAGGGCCTCTAGTGTGCCCTCATCGCCGCTGGGCATGAACTCGCGGCAGCCGTCGGTGACGTTGCCGCCGATGTTAGCGGCGTGGTTCTTGAGGCACTCGCGGTAGCTCACTCGCGGGTTGTTGGACCCGGGTTTCAGCTTGGATCCGCCAGAATACGGGTCGGAGCTCCTTGATTTGTCCTCCGGGTTGTCGAGGGTTCTGATGTTGCACCCTAGGTAAGAAGGTTGTACCCTCATTTCCTTCTCTTCGCCAGGTAAAGACATTCTTGATAAACCCTAGAAATATCCACTAAAAATTAAAGTAATATTTTTTGGATAAAAAGGATCAAGATAGTAGCTTCAACTAACTCTAAATTTGGGATTAATGATCTGCATACTAGAATTAGTGTTAGATAGAGAATTTAGTGAGAGTAAACACAAAGTACTGAGCATCTCAACGACTGCCTTAAGCTGTTCTACCGTACTTCTAGTCTTAAACCTTAGCTAAATCACAACCTAAGGAAAGCTGAAGAACCCAGATTAGCACACAAAGTGGGGTGTGAAAATTTCGGAAAATTGATAAGAAAAACGGAAGAATTATTACTAGGGGCAGTGGAGGGTGGGGTGAGAGTGTGTTGCAGTGGTTCCAACAGCCAACTAAGTATCCAACAAGAGACAGGTTGGTTGCTTGTGATGAAGCTAAGGTGGGGAGGAGAGAGAGAGAGAGATGAGTGGGAAACAACTGCTGAGATTAACAATCGATCTGAACACAAAAAACAACCGACAATGTCATGTTCGTCCTCTCCCACGCCCTGGCACTTGGTCCCATCCCACCTTCATTATTGCACATCTCCCCAATTTTTTTACCCACCCTCGTATAGGATTTCTCAAGCAATCCAAAGTCCCCGTCTCTTAACCGTTTCCTTATACTATATATCTATTATTTATGGATCCTATAATACTTTTTACTTCATTCCTTAACTAAGTGCATTCCTCGTTCCTTAACCATCCATTCATTTAACTATTCATGGATATCATCTTTTAATTTTTTATTTATTTCTTATTTATTGGATTTATTATATTTTTAAGTAAATTTAATTTTTGATTTAATAAAATTGGCAAATTTCATTAATATATTAAAAATTATGATTAAAAATTGACAAATTACATAATTAAAAATCAAAATTTACACAATTAAAAATCCTAAGAACACATTACAGAAAGAGGAAAATTACATAATGGAAATGTTAATCAGTCGTGAAGGAGACCAATGCAAGTCCAAATTTCTTCGATTAAATCGAATTGTAGTCGATCGTGGTTGGCGGCATCACGCGACCACTCACGACGCCTTTGATAGTCGCGAAATGATTGCGGCGCATCTTGACTTGGGGTTTCGCTTGCGGTCGAAGAGCCGACATTATCCTCGTCTGCTCAATTAGGAGTATTCGGCCCTTCGTCCTCGATAATCATGTTATGCATTATTATGCACGCATACATGATGATATCGGCAATAATTTCTCGGAACCACGAACGCGTCGGATCCTTGATGATCGCGAATCATGTTTGGAGAACGCCGAATGCGCGTTCAACATCCTTACGCGCGGCCTCCTGCTTCTGCACGAAGCGAGCTTTTTTGGGGCCGGTCGGACAGGAGAAAGACTTCACGAACGTGGGCCACTTTAGATAGATTCCTTCAGCGAGATAGTAGCCATGTTGTACCGACGTCCATTGGTCGTGAATTGGACCATCGGTGTCCTACCATGCAATACATCGTTGAGGACGTTCGAGTGGTTGAGCACGTTGATGTCGTTGTTAGACCCGGTGAAACCAAAAAATGCATGCCAAATCCAGAGGCAGTGGTCGGCGACTGCTTCTAGCACAATCGTCGGATGAGAGCCTTTGTGGCCGTTGGTGTATTCGGCCCTCCACGCCATTGGGCAGTTTTTCCACTGCCAGTGCATGCAGTCGATGCTGCTAAGCATGTCGGGGAAGTCGTGGTATGCTTCATGCAGACGAAACAACTGTAAGGTTGTGAGCGCTCTCAGATATTCTGCGCCGAAGGCGTCGCGAACAGCTTTGCAGAATCACCTCAAGCATTCACGCCCAGTGGTCTCAGCGACGTGCCGGTATTCGTCAAACATATTGGCGCATCCGCCAGTGGCCAGCTGTCGAATGGCCGAGGTACACTTCACAAGCGTTGAATGACCCATCTATCCGAGCGCATCTGGCCTCTGCTGGAAGTATTCTTCGTGCGCAGCCAATGTATTTGTTATGCGCATAAATAAATTTTTTGCTCATACGGAACCGACGCCGGAAAACATCATCCCCCAACGTGGCTAGTCGGGAAAAAATCTGTAACCAGTCGGGCTTCAACAACCTCTCGTTGCTGGTGCACGTACCTTCTGGTGTATACGACCGGAAGATCCACCGGAGGAGTCTGCAAATAATAATTTACAGTCGCCGCTTGAAACATGGCCAGAAGTTGCACAACACTCTCGTCGTCAGAATCGTTGGAGTCGGAGCCAAAGTGGTAGGGATTTATTTTGCCGGAAGCTATAAAACTATGGAATTACAAAGGTGAGAGAATAATATAAGAAATTTGTGTGAAATAGTAGTATGAGAGTTTTTTTTTTTAATTGAAAGTAGCCATTTTTTTCCATTGCATATTTATTTATTTTAATTTTTAAAATTTTCAATTTTTTTGAATTAAATAAAAATTAAAACTGCATTAAAGTCGCCCACTCGCAAGGAGGGCGAACGGGCGACACGTGCCCTTCTGATTGGTTGCGGGGGAGAGAGGCGTGTGGCGGGCGGCCCGCCCTCTTTCCCTCCGCCTCGCGATGCCCGTCTCACCCTCCACCCTGCAGCGCGCCCCGTGTTGGTCCCATCCCGCCGAGACGGGATGGATCTGCCCTACTGCGGATGCTCTTATACATTCTATTTCGCCTCACATTTTAACTAGCAAGAATTATGATTTAATATCACAATTATTAGATTAAATTTTAAATTATTTTACTTGTACCAAAAATATTTTGAATTTTTAAAAATATTAATAAAATATTTAAATTATTGACATTGTACCGAAAATTTCTTCATTGTCATAATTATATTCCATATTATATATTTAATTTACTATTATTATTATTATTATTATTATTATTATTATTATTTGTAATTGCATATAACCAATCTTACCCAAAGACAATCTTAAGTATCTTATACATACCTACCAATACACATTTGTTTTAAGATTTTAAATTTTAATTTAATTTGAAATAGTCTATGATTTAACTATAACAATAATAATAGTTAATATTATTAGTATTATCATGTAATAATTTTAGTTAAAGTATAGAATATTTTAAATTCAAATAAATAAATTCAAAAAGTTTATAATTTGAAATAAAATAAACTATTTTAAAATCATAGACTAATTTTAAAATCATCTCAATAACTAAAACTATTTATTAATTTGAATAAAATACACAAGCAAATAATTAAATTGGATAGTACTTATATTAAAATTAGATAAGAAGATACTAAAAGTAATATAAAATACTCCAAAACTTTTAAAAAAATATGTGTATTGATTATTAGGTGTGGATGAGATGCTTTGTAGAATGTTCTATTTAGTGAGATTGATTACAATTACAAATAATAATAATAATAATAATAATAATAATAATCTTAAATTAAATATATAGTATGGATATATATAAATATTTTTAACAATAATAATGAAGCCAAGTCATAATGATAATAACAATAATATAATAAAAATAATGAACCGAAAAATACTGAAACAATATAATTATGATAGTGATAATATTTTTGGTACAATGTTAATACTTTGAGTATTTTCAAGTTCATGATATTTTTGGGACAGTCTAAATAGTTTATAATTTAATTCAATAAAAAAATTTGCCCTCTGTGCGATGCACGAAAAATATTATATACGTACTAAATTTGAAATAATGGTTTTTTCTTACTCTTTTCTAAAAAAATGAGTAATAATGGTTCTTCATTTTCTCTCTTGATGACTCGAACCTCTAACCTATTAATTCGAGAGGAAGCATCTTACTAATTGAATTGCACTTCATTGTCAAGTTGAAATTAGAGATTTTTATTATTATATCAAATAATAGTAATATTAGCTTTTGTGAGTAAAATTAATCCTATGCAAAAAATTTAGTTGTATAAATCTATAAGTTTAGTGTAAAATAGAGCATTTGAGATTATTTTGTTGTACATAAATAAATTATTTGATATTAGAGGGAGGAGAGGGAGAGAAGAGACATTTTACTATTTAATAATGCTTAATTATATTTTATCTACCCATTAATTTATAATTGCTTTATCTCATTGTGAACTAGCTATAAAAGCTACCTAAATATAATTACTTATTTTATAATTATAATCATAGTTATATATAATACATATAATATAACAATGATTCATACTTATGTCAATATTGAATATACTATTTTGAATGATTTGATTATATAATTTACATTTACTTTATTATTTAATCTTAAAAGTTTATTTATAAATGATAAACTTATATTCAATTATTATTATTATTATTATTATTATTATTATTATTATTATTATTATTATTATTATTATTATTATTATTATCTCATAGTTCATTACTTATATTAACATGATTTGATTATATAATTTACATTTACTTTATTATTTAATCTTAAAAGTTTATTTATAAATGATAAACTTATATTC
>JAYDZE010041865.1:0-26642 GCA_034509125.1 Monilaria moniliformis | reverse complement strand
CCAAAATGCTCCCAACAGTCTCCACTACTACCAACAGTCTCGTAACTGCCCTCCCCAATCAAGACTCTTGAATAAATACTCCAGCTCATTGTAACTGCTGGTGACCTCTTGACTCTTTAAGGTATCAAGCACGACCTGACGTCCCCCTCTCCTATAGACCGCCCACGGATGCGTATCACAATCTCTCATCCTCAGGTGTCACTATGTTCCACTAGGTAACTTTTGCATGTATAGTTATGGAACAAAAGAAAATTAGAAGACAAGAAAGGTTCTACAGTGATGGTGTTTCACCTGTGGCAATTTTGCTTCCTTTATGAAATATGTTCCAAATTAGAGTTTGATTCTATATGTAAAAAAATTATGTTGATTATCATCATGCTCCAAAGCATTTATCATCATGACTTAGGTACTGAAGTCCTGAAGTCCTTTGCTGAGGTTCTGTGTTGCTGAATGTTTTGGATATTACCATGCTCCTCATTCTTCTTCTATTAGGGCTTTATTCGAGGTCATTGATTTGTGAGACAGGATTCTCATCTATTCATGTGCCCTCTCATTTTCTTTATCATTTTAGTTATGTTTGTTCCTTTCTAACGGAGTAGTTTCCAAATTTTCTCTGGGTATATGAAGAACCGCATGTAGGCAAACTAAATCATGTAACTTAAAGTTTTTCCTTGTAGTTAAAATGGTACTTGTCTTCATAATATTTTTTTCAGCATGTTCTGTATGTGATTCTACACATCAAGCATCTTCTTTTCTTCAGTTATGTGCAAACAGCGGAAAATAGCTAGACAAGTGAATTACGATCTATATTCAGTTTCTGCTTGATACTTCGCTGCAATTGTCGAGTCTGAATGTCTCTTATGGCTGCTGACCAGTTTAAACCTTTAAAAAAGTGAACTGATAAGTTTATTATTTTCTTCTATAGACATGGTAAAAAACAAAGGGTTTTTACCTTCTGGGCCTTCTGAAATACCTGTACAAAGAAATCAAATGAAGGAGATCATTTTCTCTCTACTTCCAGCATGCAGAGAGCCCGACCTTGATTCTGGGATTCCTTTCAAAGCAGATGCAATTATTGCTAATCCTCCAGCGTATGGTTAGACTACATTACATTTGCTTCCTCTTTTTTGTTTCTCTTCTAACTATACTTTCCTTATTTTTATTGATTGGCTACTTACATGGTTAGATTTTTGCATAAACTTCATAGGATCTTTTATAGATGGGTATGCCTCTCCAAGTTGTTTATGTGGTCTGATAGTGTGTATCTTTATGAGATGTATAAGGACAACTTTATGGAGTTTAGCTTTATCATTGGGCTGATGTTGTAGTCATGGATTTAGGGTAGTCTGACTTTTATTTACCACATAATATTTTTCTGTTGTACCACTGCAAGGTTTATTTTCTTATTTACTAGTTTGTTAGGGGATGATGAAACAGTGTCCTTTAAGCTTCTTTACCTATCCAATTTGTTACTCTGCTTGTTCATGAATGTTGACAAGACATTGGCTAGAGATTGGTGATGCCACAATAATTCAAGCAACCTGGATTGTATGTGAAATTGGTGTTAGACTAAGCAAATTGGTGGACATGGCTTGTTTTGGCATGGCAGAGTAGTGGTAGTTTTTACTAATGTTTTGAGGTAACTATGATATTTGAAATAAAACAGTATATTTCCAAGTTCTGTGCATCACTTGACTTCTCTCTCTTCCAATTAAGTTCATGAGCTTTTGCCTTCATTTCATATCCAATCAAGGTCCATGATATACATATTTGCGTATTGATTAATGTGGCATTGGTTGTGCTTAAAGTTTTAGTTGCTCTTAGTACATCTGGCTGCTTTTATATTTGACATTTCTGTTAAATTGTTACATTACATGTTTGTATTCTTTCTTCTCCACATTCCATACATTATATGCTCTATGAACTTGTAAGTTGTAACACATTCTAAATTTCTGGTCAATGACCAAAACAATTTGAACACCTCAATGCTTTGACCTTCTATGATGACATTTTTCAAGCAATGAGAGTGGTGATGTGCTGGTATTGTAGGTGTTTCTGAAGTTATTTCAAGGGTCATAATCAAATGCAAAATTTATTGTCATCTTTAATTATAATTATAAACCTACTCATCTTTAGATAACTACAGGTCATATACATGTTGCAGAGGCGTTGAAGATACCAATTCATATATTTTTTACAATGCCATGGACGTAAGTCTTCTCTTGGTATTTCTGTCGATGGATATATTTGTTCATTTTATTGTTGAAAACAAAAAAATTTGACATAAAATTATGTCAAACAGGGGCTGAACTAGGATTTTTAAAACTGGACGGATGAGATTACATTTACGTTTTTTGAAACAAATTTGCACAAGTGAGATTACATACATACATACATACATACATACATATATATATATATATATATATATATATATATGTGTGTGTGTGTGTGTGTGTGTGTGTGTGTGTGTAAATATAAAATAATAAAAATAAATTTGCCTGGGGCTTGGCTCCCCCCTGATGACAAATATATTTGTTTTTCTCTACAGTCGTCTTGTTTTCTAAATGATAGTTTTCTCTGCCAGGCCAACCAGTGAATTCCCCCATCCTTTATCTCGTGTTAAGCAGTCAGCTGGATATAGAGTGAGTCATTCCTTTGTTTAGTTCTTATTGCATTTTATATTTGTTTAACAATGTTGTTACTGTGCTTTGAATTTAATTATTTTTAATGAATGGTTTTGCAGTTATCTTATCAGATTGTTGACTCCTTGATCTGGCTAGGAATAAGAGACATGATAAATGATGTTAGGAAAAAAAAACTCAAGCTACGTCCAGTAACATACTTGAGTGGATCACAGGGCTCTGAATCTGATATTCCACATGGATATATCTGGAGTCCTCATCTTGTTCCTAAACCAAAAGGTGTTCATATTCTTAGAATAATCTCAATTAATAACTTATTTAGCTCCTTTTTAAGTGAAACCACACTCATATCTAAACTAGAACTTCCAAACTTGTAATCTTTTTCTTAATTTTCTTCTTTTGCAGCATATGAATTCTGTTTAAACTGTAAAAGACATTTCTGTAGCATGTCTGCATTAGAGTTGCTAATTGTTGAATATTATTTGGCAGATTGGGGACCAAAGATTGATGTGGTTGGATTTTGCTTCCTTGATCTTGCGACAAATTACGAGCCACCCGAGTCGCTTTTAAACTGGCTTAATGCTGGCCCAAAGCCTATATATATTGGATTTGGCAGTCTTGTGAGTATCCAATTTCCAGCCCCTCAAACTCTCATTCATTGATTTTTTATTTCGTTGATTACTTTCTTTTTATTTGTAGTACGTAAATGATCAATTCACATTTCTTTTTTCTTAGATTTTGGTTTTGAAGAAGTGACTTGTTGTACTATTTGGAGATTGCTCTCATGATATGTTAGAGCTATTATAATTGTGGTTTACCCGCATTTAGAATATTGTTGATCATTACCAGTGTTTCATTTTATTCAAAAGAATCTTTCCACTTTTAAAAAAGCACTTAAGTGAAAATTCAGATTTTTAACAGAACGGATACTCTGGACATCCAATTACGGAAGATAATATAAAATGAAGATAAATAGTCTATTCTTAGGTAGTGCAAAATGTATACTGAATGCACACCTAGAATTTTATGTCCTTAAAGTAGTAATGACATTCTACTCTCTGTAGAAAGATCTCCTCCTCTTGCTCCACCATGAAGGATGCTTCTCCTTTATTTAAATTTCTACGCTTATCTTTTGTGAAGGTTTTTATGTTTTGCATCATCCTTCTTTCTTGAGAATATTAAGGATGTCGAATTCAACCTTTGTTTTCAATAATTGCAGCCTGTTCAAGGACCAGAGAAAATGACAAAAATAATTGTTGAGGCTTTAGAAATAACTCAGCAAAGGGGCATAATTAACAAAGGCTGGGGTGGCCTTGGTGACTGTGAGTTTCCTTTTTTTGATCTTATTCGCTAACCCTACTTGATATCTACTGTATACATTTCTTAGCTCATTTAGAATCTAATAATTGTTCGCAGTGGCAGAAGGGAAGGACTTTGTATATCTGTTGGATAATGTTCCTCATGACTGGCTTTTCTTGCAATGTTCTGCTGTGGTTAGTTATTCTATGCTCACTTATCGCATCGGCGCTTGATTATGTGCAGTTGGTTACATTCTTTATTCAAACACTAGTATTTCTGCTCATGTGGTGCACGGGAACATTTTTTATATAAATTTAAACTCAGTTACCATATAAAAAATTAATATTATAATAACTAACAGATAACATAAGTCCAACCATCTGTAACCAACCAATTGAGGAATCAATATAACATATTTAGTACCAGAAAAAGAAATTACTACAGAGCCCAGCCAACTTACTCAATTTAGCGGTACTTATCATAAATTCTTTGCTTAGTCCCTCTTCATCCACATAAAACATCAACAATCCACAAATTCATGCGTTATTCTGCAACAAAGAATAGTGTTTAATCATTAACTTTCTGGTTTTTATTTCCTTTCAAAGTTAATGCTGCATCTTCATTATCCTCATCTTCCCAGCCCAAGTTCTTCCAAAGAAACAAATAAGATGGATCATGCAAATCTAATCTGTCAAGTCTTCTTCCTCCCCATTATTGACAGTAGCGGCTATCTTTTAACTCTGCTTGTTGCCAATACTGGGCTGTGTCGCACAGGGGGCTTTATTCATATCTTCAAGCTGCTCCTCAAGTGCCTTTGACTTTCTCAATTCTTCACACATCTAATCTACCATCCCTTTTAAGTGCTAAAGCCTTCTTTTTCATGGAAATAAACTATTTCTGAATAATCAGTTTACTCTTTGGACCTGATTTACAGCCTTTATCTTTCGCACTTGCCCTGCTGGAAAATGATCACAGATTTGAAGAGTACGCTAACCTTTATGAGGAATAGCAGAACCCTGGTTCATCAAATCTGATTCATGAGCTTCGAGTTCCTTTTCAAGTTGTTTAGCGTTTCTCTCTGCTCTTTTCTGATTCAGAGCTTCTCTTTTTAAAAATTGAATCTTAGTTATTAATGAATCCTTCTTAGAAGATGCCACCTGCCTGCCAAGGTCCTCAGAGCGTCCTCTTCCCAACCTATTGATTTCATAGCAGAAAAATATTTCTGGATAGTTTGTGTACAGGAAAAGAATCATTATCCATTTCAGGTTAGATTCCCGAAAGATCAGCACGCTTATCAGCATTCATACTGATTACTGTGTATTAGTCAACAAAGTTCATCATCAGAATCATCAGACCCACCCGGAAGCTCATTTTCCTCTATGTTTCTCTCAAGAATTTTTCTCTCTTTAGTTCTTCCTTGGTCTGAACATCATTCCCAGGTCGTTTTAGTTCCAAAGAGTATGGGGTTCACCGCCTGCTACCTGCAATGACGGAGAAGACAGTTGTGGCAATTTGAATTAAAAGAAATTATATGTATATTGGCTCAAGTAGCATGCTACTTGCCGCCTGTTAGATTGCCCATCATGACAAGCTTTCGATTTGTGAGAGTGGGATTGGGAGAATGCAGAGTTCTCTAGACGAATATCAGAATAGATGAAAAAAGGAGGACGATAGAAGAGAAATGGCGGAATCAACTGCAGGAAACTGCTTCATATGCATGATAGTGGCTAGTTAATTGAGTGGCTGGCATTTAGATTTTGTCAAGTGAGCACAGCTCCCTTAAAATTAAATCCAATACATTGTGACCATGATTTATCTTTAATTACAAAATTGCCATCCCAATCAATTACAAATGGATTTGCAATTGATCTGAGATTTTTACTTGTCATTTTAAATATAGGAGAGATGAACTTTCTATATCCCTTCAATTAATCCGACTGTCCTTGGTCACTCATGTATAGGTGAATGGCTGCTTAACAACGAAAATGATATTGTGATTAAGAGACTGATCACAAAAAATCTTTTCATACATTTATTTCAAACTATTGCCTAATCATTGTGTATTTCTTACTTCATGAGGGATGGGGATGTATTATTACGGTTGTTTGCTAATGATATTTATGCAGTGCCAAGGTGACTTGAATCTTCATCTTTGGGTTAATAACTTTATTTCAATTGTTATAGGTGCATCATGGGGGAGCCGGTACAACTGCTGCTGGCCTTAAAGCTGCGGTACTTTTTAGCTCAACTGGTGCTCTTGGGCTTTCTGTTTGTGCAACTTAGACATTAACAACTTAATTGATTTTATTTATTTGATGTTGCCGATGCAGTGTCCAACAACTATTATCCCTTTCTTTGGTGACCAACCTTTCTGGGGAGAGAGAGTCCATGCCAGAGGTGTAGGTCCTCCACCAATCCCAGTCGATGAGTTTTCACTTAAAAAGTTGGTTGATGCAATCAACTTTATGCTAGATCCGAAGGTATTTTTGTTTCTAATTTTTTGTATTCTACTTCATTGATTACTCAATAGCTTACATAAAAGAGCGAGCAAGAAATGTTTTCAGTACAAATGTAGCAAATCATGAAACAAATCTGAAGTGCTCATATGTCGGGTTGAGGAGAACTACATTGGACTTTTGGTCTGTTAAATTAGTATTATATATATATATATATATATTTGCATCAAATGGGATTAAACCCGCGACTTAATGCCTGGTAAGGTGGCACACTAACCACTGAGCTACTGGTGCGAATTGTTTATTTTGGGTTACATATCATGTTTATAGATGTTTTTGCTTTCTCCCATCTAAAAGAAACTGTTGAAGAAAAGTTTGATCTGTTCAATTTTCCGAAATCTGAAATTTCGGTTTTGACTAAAGCCCCATTTTCTCACCCCAACTCATATGTTTCTATCTACTGATGAGATCATCCACTTTTTCTTTTCCTCTCTCACTTTCATTACTATGGAGGCATAACTGAGAACTTCTGCATGTTAACTTCAGCAAATGACACAATTTTGGTAAACATAGGATAAGATTTGTCTGGCAGGATTTTCAAAACATGTCTAACTTTTTGCAGGTCAAGGAGCAGGCAATTGAACTTGCAAAAGCCATGCAAAATGAAGATGGGGTTAGTGGAGCTGTGAATGCATTTCTCAAACATCTGTGTAAATATCTTGAGCCTGACCGCAGACCTACAAAATCGAGCTTATTCTCGGTTCGTACGTGCTTTGGGTGTTCCTAGGTTTTGATAGATGAGGTTTATTCCCTCTTATATTGATCCCTTTGTCAACTATTAATATTTGATTTTGATTCTTCTCACCTTTTGCTAAAATACTGCATCCCTGGTGTTGTATCAAAGTGTTTTTGTCTTGGCAATGTAAAGAGTTAGTTATATCCTCTTTTGAGTTTGTCAAAATATCTGGCATCTGCTTGCTATGATGCTGTGTGGATCAATGAATATGGTTAACTGGCTCAATTACCTGGGATTCTAATGCAAGCCAAATTGGGTTTGAACCGATAATTGCATTTGGATGGAAATTACAAAAACTTCCCTTAAATAATTGGTCCAAGATGCATATCAGCATGTAGATGAATTGATTAATTATTGGAAATGATCCAGTGTCAGAACATATATTTGGATGCTGGATTCATGGTATTCAGAATGTAAACCAAAAATGGGTGCCAAATGTAGCGTTTGTGCAGCGTTGGACTTTAAAAAGTGCCATAGAATAGGAAGTCGAATAAAATCTTCTCATTTTAAAATTCCAATCTGAGCAGCCCATGCGGTTTTGTATGATTCGGGTAAAGATTTGTGCATTAAAAAATGTTTTTTGACGAGTAGCCTAATAAAAAAGACAGAAGAAAAAATCTAATGAAGTGAGTGAAAGACGAGAAAAGATTGTATAGAAGTTGTGGAGAGCTGACGGTGCAGAAGTTGTTCCTTCACAGAGCGTCTGGAGAGCATTCTTAAACCTCAAGATGCCAAATTTGGGTAAAAAATGGAGGCACCCACCACAGCTAAAAGATCAACAACTTGGATAGCGTTTGGCGGTGGGAGTCAGGATAAAAATGGGGCAATTACTGGCTAACCCCATAACCCTTTATTGAGAGAGAGAGAGAGAGAGAGAGAGAGAGAGAGAGAGAGACGTGCAAATTGTTGGATACTAGCATATAGCATTGATGACCTTGATGACTATGCAGGAATAATGCAATAAATATGTCTACAAAACTTTCACATTGCTTAGTTTATTTTTTGATGAACTTTTGTTTGTTTATTTGAGTCATTATATTTGTATTAGTTTATGACTGAGACTAGTAATTGGCAGTCATTTAATGATATATCAGTGATAAAAGGCAAGACTCAAAAAATCTATACTTTTAAATAATAAGTAATTCAGACTCATTAATATGCTTCAACCAATAGATCAAATATTAGAATTATTTGGTGTGTATGAGTGTGTAAGTCTTAGAAAAATACATAATTTACCCGAATGTGACGTTGGAAGACCCAATTCTGAAAAATATAAAATCATAAAAATGTAATTATATATATATATATATATATATATATAATTACATTTTTATGATTTTATATTATATATATATATATATTATTCCTCTGGAGATGTGGCATGTAGTGAAATAGAAAGAAAAAAAAAGTTAAGCCAGAAAATATCTAAATGTTAAGAATATGAAGGATCTAGAATCTAGCTTACTCCTAAGTGGTCTTCTATTCAGAATTACGTACTCCAACTCTTCTTTTTTATCTAAATTTTCGATTTTTACACTTGAAGATACATATTTTATTACGGAAGCATGAAAGATTATTTTTGAAAAAAAAAAAGAAAAAAAAAAGAGAAAGAAACAACAGTTGTAGAACATGGGGTGATAGAAACAAGTGTGATAGATGGGCATATATTCTACTCGAAGCTGCAGACTGGATAGCAGGTTACTTGAATCTGTAGAAAAACCTCAGATTCAGCACTCTTTTTTATGAACGAGATAACACCAAAGATACAATTAACATCTCAATCTCTCTCTCTTTTTCTCTCTCTCCAATCACTCTCTGTGCTTCGGCGTTCAAAAACTACACTTGCACTCGCAGTTGGGCATTTATCTCTTCTCTTATCTCTTCTGTGTGGGCCCATACATACACCTCTCTTGTGCCAAATGTCTCAAACCCCAATGCACTCTCTTTTATAAATAACACACACGTTCCAACCTTAACCAACATCTTTTCTCCTCCTCAAGTTCTGGTCCAAATCAAAATTCAAATTAACACAAAGTAGCTCTTCGCACTACTTCAAATTTTTTCTAAAAGGTCTGTTCCCATTTCTTGTCTGCTCATCTTCTGCATTTTCTAAATTAGTTCATCTTTGAAGAAGTTAACCAATAAGTCAATAACTGTTTTCTGACCACAGGAAAATGGAGGATTTAACTCATCACAGTTCACCACATAAAGCAGAAGATGCAGCAAAATTATTCCCATGTGCATACTGTTCTAGAAAGTTCCACAGCTCGCAAGCTTTAGGCGGCCATCAAAACGCCCACAAGAAAGAGAGGAGCGCCGCCGGCAAGACCAAAAGGGCTGCTTCCGACTACGCTCTTATGCCGTCACCACCCCTCATCTTCTCTCCCAACTACCCTATCGGCATTCTCAATCCATCGCAATACGCAGCAGCGGTTCACGCCGGCGGCTTTGGGTCCAACGGCGTTGCGACGTTCGAAGACGTCGCTCTGTATCAATACAGTCTTGCGCACGAGCAGAGTTCTGCGTACTGCCAAAGGAATAGGGTTAGATGCACTGATGACTTTTGTGGGCGCGAATGGCCTAATGAGTATTCGGCTCAAGGCTATGGGGATTATGAGAGGCGGCATAGAGATCAGAAGCTTGATTTGTCTCTGCATTTGTAGTGAAATATAATGTGCCAACTGCCAAGACCAAGAGATTTGAATGAAATATAATAATACGTCATCCCCCGATTTTATCACCTACTCATTATAATCCTCCTTCTATACCTATATATAATATCGTCTTTTTCTCTTCATCAACAACTATCGACTTTTAAGGCAATAATGGTTCCTCATTTATCATGTGATGACTCGAATCTCTGACCTATTGGTTGGAGGAGAAACAATAACTATCGACTTTAACCTATTATTACTTACAATATGACAAATTATACTAATATATTTATACTTTATTTTGATAAAATAAATACAAAATATATCTATTTAATAATATTCTTAATGATATTGTAATAAAAAATATATAAATTGATAATTACCCATTCACCCGCCCTACATCTGCACTTGCTTCTTCGTCGCCACCGCCCCCTTCCCCCTTTCATCAGTTTCATGTATCCAATTTCTTCTTCTATGGTCGCCGCCTTTCCTCCCTGTCTGCAATCCTTCTATGGCCACCTCTATCTCTCTCTCCCTCTCTTGTTGGAGTGTGGAGTTTGAACGTATTGAACATCAGAACCGGATTGCGGTGATCCGGATGGATTCATGATTAGATCTTGATTTGCTATAATATTTAATAGCTGCTTTCCTCTTTATTCTGTATCCGAAAATCGTAGCGTAGAACTCTGGCTTGGCATCACCCTAAATATAGTTACATATCGTAATGATTTACGTAAAAAAATGTTAGAATAATATTTAACAAATAAATCTATATTTTATTATGTGGTAATCTGTTAATATTTGTTGGAATTAAATGGTAGATAAAAAATCTAAGTGGTTTATTCTCTCAATCAAGCGAGGCGGCGTCGAAAGACGATCGCAACGGCGGCGGGTTGGGGCTTCCACTCGGAGTAGGGGAGAAATTGGGAGAAATCTAGTGTGTAAACAGGGAGTGATGGTCGTTTCCTTGTCTCCATTTGATTTCTGCACCCAATTGCTTGTTATCTCGGAAACGCCAATAATCTATTCAAATGGATTTAGCGGCTACTCTAACGAAATCAGACTCTGATGCCCCATCTTCGATGACATTCGGCCGTCGATCCATGCTTTCTCAACTATATGGCTTCCTCGCCTCTATTACCCCTGTCGTTGCAATAGGTTTGTTTGCTACTGCAATTTGCACCCAATCATAGGATTTTCAGCTTTCGAGTGTTCAATGTTACTGGTTATGAAATTTGAGATAGAAGCAACTTTTACTTGCTCTTTTCGAGTGCTTGTGATTGAAAAAGACGTGAGCAGATGTAATTGTTGCTTGGCTCTTATTCGTTGTTGCTGAACAAGGACGATGGTGGCCGCTGTTCGCCGTCTTGGCCATGATGGTGGCTCACCGGATTCATCTGAATCGGAGGAGGGAGAGCGGCGTGCGAGAGGGAGAACCAAGTTGGATAGAGAGAGCCAAGGTGGATATTCTTTTTATTTTTATTTTTAATATTTGAAATGACTCATTTTGACATATTTAATTATAACGTAAGATTCAATTTAGTCACGTCAGTTTTGACTTGGCTGAAATCCTAAATCGTGAAAATTGGCTACAAGATTCACTTTAAAATTCATGAAAAATATTTAATTTTGACAAAAAAAATTGTGATTTTAGAGATCATTTAACTTTTCTTTTTTCCCTCAAGTACACCTTATTAATATGTAAATGGACGTACCTAATATTACAAGTCTTGTAGATAAGTGATATTTCTCCATTTTAAAAATGATGAGAGATTTATGTAAAAATTCCAATTTTCCATCACTTAAATTCCAAAAGGAAAAAAGAAAAGAAAAAAAATAGCAAAAGTACATACCTTTCTCAATTAAAAAAAGGATGGCATATTAAGCTATGATCTCACTACTCCCGCATTCCCTAAAATCCAGTAACGGCAATATCATCACAGATAGGGATGTCAATTTAGTCCGAAACTTGTATGTTGACCCGATTAATCCGACAATCCGATATAGTTAGGGTTGAGAAATCTCAACCCGAATCATCATAAACCGAATAGCCCGTAACCCGATAGGGTTGGCCTGAAGATAGCCCGAACCCATATGATCGACCCGAAAATGAGCGATTTTTTGTTATTTAGATTTCAAACTTCATTAATTTATTATTTTTTCAACTTTTTTGAAAGTTAGTATAATAAGATTTTTTTCAAATATATGTGAAAAAAATATATTTTGATTCAATATTCGAAAGTTATGTTCATCATTTCAGTTTTCCATATTTTACTATAACATTTAATATGAAATATTTAGATTTAAAAATTAAAAGTGGTCTAATAACGGCCGAAGTTTTACACAGATTAAAAAAATGAAAATATTAAATTATTAACGATCGATTGTCAATTGATATTTTATACAAGTAAGAAAAATATCAAAATTAAATAATTTATGGCCAAATAGCGACCATATATATTAACAATATTTGGATTAATTAATAGGTTAAAAAAGTAGTCGATCGCTAATCGGTCATTAAGGCATTGGTAATGACCGAATTATTAATCGTTAATTACCGTCATTAATCTTTGTTTTTTTTTTGTTTTTGTTTTTTTTTGGTAGTTAAAGAGACAAAATTTAATAAATTATTTTTATCTTATTATACAATAGTATTTTTGTTCATATCCCAAAACCTTAACATTACATGCATTAATTCAAGTTCGTAAATGATAGGAGAGGAATACTAGTCTATACACAAAGTTGAGAAAACATGCAAAATTCGGATTAGTGAAATTGGAAATTACCTAATAATTGACCTAACTGACGACGGTTAAGTCCAAGTTAAAGTCCAAGTCCAAGGAAGTTGGGCAAAATACGGAGCAGTACCATATTTGTTGTACGTGGACTCTCCCCCGCCCGCTTTCATCTTCATTTTCTTCTCTTATATAAACCCTCGCGCCTTCCCCATTTCATTCACCTCTCTTCACATACATAGATTCCATTTCTACCTAGACAGAGAAATCAAGCCATTAATTCTTCACCTCGCAAGCATCTATCAATGGCGGTTTCTTCCAAAACATTAGCTATATTTCTCACTGCGCTGCTGCTCGCCAATGCAACTGCCCTCACATCAAGGTATTAACTCCATCATCAGTGTTTAGGCTGAAGGAGATCTTACGACTCCATTTAAAAGCTTCTATTCTCTTCTCCGGAAATCTGTAATCGTGTTGTAGCGCATGGCGCTTTCAGCATTTCTGTAATTTCAGTTCATCAACTGAATTTTGTTGAGAAATTTATTATTGTGGTTTGAACTTACAGATCAGAAAATGGAACTGAAAACGCAGTGGATGATCCCGCAGCTGTAGCTGCCATGGTTGATATGTAAGCTCAAATTACATTGCATTTACTTAATTATGATGCATTAGCTATATATTTGTTCAGAAAATCATGTAGATTCAATAGATGCTATGCTGGCTTTCACATGAAATTTTTGTGGTAAAATATCTAAGCACGACAATATTTGATGAAGGAGATGTAAGGCTGAATTCTTGCACAAATTAAGTCACATGTTGTTGAGATTATATTCCACCGACCGCTTCGAATTTATTGCCGGACGATTACCTCGTGCATCTATTTCCTAAACCCTTAATAATTACACAGCCTAGTCATGAATTTCTCAATCCTAAATAATGAATTATTTGTAACATTATAAAATGTTTACAAAAATCTAGGTCTATCCAAAGTAGAACCGAGTCAAGGATGTTGGGGTCCCTCTCATGTGGGGCAGGTAACCCGATCGATGACTGCTGGCGGTGCGATCCCAACTGGATCCGCAATCGGCGCCGCCTTGCCGACTGCGCCACCGGCTTCGGCCGCAATGCCATTGGGGGCCGGGACGGCCGCTACTACGTGGTGACAGACCCGAGCGACGAGGACGCCATGAACCCCCGGCCGGGCACCCTCCGGCACGCGGCGATCCAGGACCGACCCCTATGGATTGTGTTCAAGCGCGACATGGTGATCACGCTCAAGCACGAGCTCCTCGTGAACAGCTTCAAGACCATCGACGGCCGCGGCGCCGATGTTCACATCGCAAACGGCGCCTGCCTCACCATCCAGTACGTCACCAACGTGATCATCCATGGTCTCAGCATTCACGACTGCAAGCCCACCGGGAATGCCATGGTCCGGACCTCGCCCTCCCGCTACGGGTGGCGGAACATGGCCGACGGCGACGGGATATCGATCTTCGCGTCGAGCCACGTCTGGATTGACCATAACTCGCTGGCCAAATGCTCCGATGGACTCATCGATGCTATCATGGGATCGACTGCGATTACTATTTCCAACAATTACTTCTCTCACCACAATGAGGTTTGTTTTTCTCTCTAATTTCTGATCTAGAAATCCTGTTAGGAACCATGCCTGATTTTGTTGTGCTGCAGGTTATGTTGTTGGGACACAGCGATTCGTACACCGGAGATAAGGTGATGCAAGTAACTGTGGCGTACAATCATTTTGGGGAGGGCCTAACCCAAAGGATGCCAAGGTATTTAAAAATAAAAAGGAGCTAATATATTAAAGTATCCAAATTTTTATAGGCAAAATATAGTCAATTCACGACTATACAAGAAGCTTTCTAGTTGTGAATTATGTTAAAAATAGGGATAATATTGGAAGAGTGGCTACTTATTTTATCTTAATGTCTATTTTTATTTTTACAATAGCAAAATAGATATTTTGACGGTTCACACAATAAAAATGTCATTTTTATTTTAAAAGATATCGCACAAAATATTGGTTTATCCGATGTGCACCAAAGATAACAATTGCTATCACATAAGTACGAAAAGAAATAGTTGTTTGGGCGGTGGTGTTTGCTCACGCGCAGTGTGGGCGGGTCAATCCCGATTCCGTGTGAACAATAACTTTTATTAAGAACTATCACACTTTTGCAACAATTATTATTAATCACAAGAAGTGTCATTTTTTTTTTGAAACACTGTGACTTTTTTTCATAAGACAATCACTTTTGTTTATAAGAATAATTACTTTTATTATAACAATAATCATTTTTAACATAATATTATTATGTACAAAAACAATAATTTTTAAATACAATAATTTTTATGTACGGAATATTAACTTTTTCTTAGAGCTCATGTCGAAAGAGAGCTCACATATGTTTTTGTCAATTTGTTTTGTTACACGAAATTTTCTATTTCAAAACATTTTGTTTCTTTGATAAAATAATATATACTTATCCTAACTATAGACCAACAAATTGTGTTTACTCAGATGCAGGCATGGGTATTTTCATGTGGTAAACAACGACTACACTTCGTGGGAGATGTATGCTATTGGTGGTAGCGCAAACCCCACCATCAACAGCCAGGGCAACAGATTCCTTGCCTCCAACAACCCTTTTGCTAAAGAGGTTTGTTTTCAATTTAACTTGAGAAAGTTTAGCAACAAATTTTTGAAATACTAAAGAATTTTTATCGTGTCGAACAGGTAACAAAGAGAATAGTAAATAATACAGATGATCAGACATGGAAGAGCTGGAACTGGAAATCGGAGGGCGATCGCCTGCTAAACGGTGCATATTTTACGGCATCGGGGCAACGGACAGCAAGCAGCTATGCTAGGGCGGCAAGCCTTGCAGCCAAACCTTCTTCCTTGGTAGCAACACTCACCAGTGATGCTGGGGTGCTACACTGCCGCAAAGGCGTCCGCTGCTGATCATCACTATACGTGACCATTATATCTTCATTGACTAAACAAGATATCAAATTATTTTTACATATGTATCAGTTAGAATAAACTAAATTCTTTTAGGAGCATAGCAAAATATAATTGAATTAACCCATTCTCTATCAATTTTGGATTGAATCTATCTTTGTTTCTAGATTTTACAGGTAGCTTCAAGAATTGATTTGTTGTAGCGCTAATCTGCGATTAAGTACTTAGTAATAGATATACATGGTCCAGTTGTCATTCTTAGTGCAATTTCCTCTTCTTCCCTACTCACAAGATATGGGACAACACATAATGTCTATAGTACACATATATATGACAAATGAAGCTCGATGTTTTTTCCTTTGAATTTTCTTGGATTTCTAACTTTATCGTTTTTCTTTTCTTCCTTTTATAATGCGGCCTCATTTCTCATAGTAAACATATGTGACTCGAAAGGACATGCGACATAAATTAATCATTGATATAAGTTTTGGCCCATATAACTTGATTATGGCTCAAACTGACACAAAATGTTCATTAAAAGTTGTCAACTCCAATAAATAAATTGAACGGGAACTGCTCGATACATAAGGAAACTTGAAAAGATACACCAACCTTTTTAGTCTTTTCATTACAACCACTTCATCCAAACCCGTTGATCCTTGATAGATGGTCTACCTATCTATTTAGTAAGTATTAGTATGCATGAATGTATATATTTAAAACTTTTGGAGTCTCACTTTTGACGCAAGTAATAGGCATATATATGGAAAATTCCAAGTCAAGAAAATTTATGAAATAAATAACGAATAGTGCAGAAGGCATTTACAAACAGACAAGTAAAAATTATTAAACGTTTTGTATGGATTCGTTGGAAATTGATAACTATGCAGTTTTGCATGGAGTTAGTTGAACCTAGACTACACTACAATGAAATAAATGACGTGTAAATAGCGCTCACACAATATAAATACGAATTGAGCGTACTAAATTTTTAAATAATTCAATAAATAATTTGTAAGTAATTCATTAATAGCGTTTGAAAAGTATATATCATGTACAATTTTATTTTTATTGACTAATCGACCTGATTAAAACTATAAAATCGATTTTTTACATATCGAATGATCGTTTAACCGAAGGAAAATGGGGGGAGGGAACGAGGAGCGATTTGGTTGCTGCATGCATGTTCTCTATTAATAAGTTCCACTTCTCAGCTGCTACACAGTCAAGATTAAGAACAAGACAAAGCCGGCTCCCTCTCTCTCTCATTGGCCTGCAATTGTCTTTCAACGAACAAACCAAAGCTTTTCGCAAACAACAATGGCGGCAGAAAGCGACAGCCCTGTCCTACCAACAAATGAATTATATGCTTTTATTCTCCAAACCACAATTTTCCTTCATCATACCAATGGACTCCACCTCCACGCCAAGATTTCGCTTCAGAGATCACAGGCAAGAAATGGCCGACGATTCCTCGTCGGAGGGCCACACCACCGCCGATTCTTCTTCCCTTCCCACCGACGCCGACGCCGACGCGGACGACCAGCCTCAGCTTCAGTCCATGACTGCTAAGGTCACTCTCTCAAAAACGTTTCTTCAATAATCATTTCATATATTTAACATTTTAATAATTGATTTGGCTTTTCTCTTGTATCGTAGGGTGTCCAACATCTGTGTTCTGAACTTCTTGAGCTCAAGCAAGAATCGGATCAGGATTTTCAGAAGAATATCTTTTCAAATTACTCTGCCTTTATTCTGTAAGCCCCACTTCATTTTTCCAGATGCAATTTCCTACATACGAAATTCCACGATACTGTACAGAGATAATTGCTAATTATATATCATAGGCATTGTCGCAAATTCGACATAATCTTTGAACTGTTGCAATTAAGACTCAACTTCTCCCATTTTGTAGAAAATTAGACCCCTCCTAAATTTTCCTGCCATTAATTAACTGATCTGGCACGACTCATCTACACACATGGACTAAGTTGAAATAGTTACAAAACTGGGTAATTAGCAATTGCCTCAAATATCCATTAGTTATTAAGGAAAACACAAAGACCTGCCACTGGTGAACTAAAATTGAGTAGTTCTTGTGATGCAGGATAATGAAAGACATAGAAGTCTTGCAAAGTGAATTACTGGGATTGAAAAACCAGGCCTCATTGCAAAAGAGGCTTGTTAAAGATGTAAGCGATAAAATCTATTCAACTCTTGTGTCTGAGGATACTATAGGAACCATGCTTCAACAAACTCTACCTGTTGAAACGCCATCCCCATCTTTATTGGACATACACGCAGAAAATCTGTCGGACATCTTGGATTCTCTCATCTCCGAGCAAAGGCTAGATGATGCCCTGGCTCTGCTTGAGATGGAGAGCGAGTATGTCCAGTATCTACAGCCAGATGAATATTCTCCGGACCAAATGATGTCTTATAAGTCGACTATATCTGGAAAACGGGCTGTCCTTGCTGATCAGCTAACTCTGGTAACTAGACATCCACGTGTGTCTGCACCGGAGTTGCAGAAAGCACTGCTTGGATTGTGCCAACTCGGAGAAAATCATCTTGCAACCCAGCTGATGCTTCAGTACTATCACTCAAGGATTGCTTCTGGCATACATAATCTGCAACCTTCAAAGGGATTTCCAGATGTGTTGTATATTCAAAAAGTGGCAAAATGTGTGTGTTCATTGATCTCTCAAGCTGTGAGGAGTTATGTCTCGTTGAAGGGAGAAACATACCCTTACTCTTTGGAACTAACTCGGTGGGCAGCAGAAGAGATGGGAGTGTTTGCTGCTTGTTTCATCAAGTACATTGAGTCCATCTACGACATAAGTGGTAGGCTGTCCACAGCCGTTGATGCTTTGCAGATTGGGATGTCGTATTGCTCGTTGTTGGAGACTCATAGAATCCACGTGCAGCATTCTTTCATGGAACTTGTTCGCCCCTGCATAGAGGGAGTCATGCAGCTCCACATAAACCATTTTAGTAGAGTTATGAGTGTGGTTGCCTCGACTGAGACATGGGTTTTAGACAGATACTACGTCTCAGGAATCTTGACGGGAAGGAGTAGCGCGATCATTGATCAGCAGCCGAAATGTTTCTTTCTCACCAACAGCGGCAGGAAGTTTCTGACATTGTTCCAGTCTGTCGCGGAGGAGATTTCCCCTCTGATCACGTTTCAAATGGAGAGCACGGTTCTGAAAGGAATCATGGACTTATTCACAGCTTATGTTGTCATACTTGAAAGTGCCATCACCGGTGACACAGATGCTATAGAGAAAGAAGGATTCAAGATCAACTTGCCAGAAACTCCGACTCAAGGAGTTTTTGTTCTAGCCAATCTGTCGACATTGGTGCAATTTTCCTTGAGCATCATCGGGAACCTCTTTGATGGCATCCACCAGCTGGACTTTGAGATGGATAGTTATGCAACGCTCGTTGAAGACATTTACAGTCGGCTGAAATCCTGCTTTCTTGATCAGTTCATATCTAACATCTTCTCACCAAATGCTGGCCATGAATCCAGTCCGGAGATTCGGCTTAGCAGGCAGGATAGTAGTAGATATTTTGATCTGACTCCATCTGTTCCATACCTGGTATGTTTAGGTTTTGATCTTCAATTAGCCTTATTCTTCTCAAACAATAATATTCCCATGCATGATCTAATGAATTTCCACGTGATCAGGAATTGTATTTGGAGCTAAAGAAACTAGAGAAGCTTGCGAGAGACGACTGCATCGATATGGGATGGCTGATGAGCCTGTTCTTGGAGGTGATGGATGCAACATTTGAGTGGATCTCCACTAAATCTGAAATATGGACAATAACAGAGAATTTGGTTCTTAATCGCACAAAGTTCGTGCAGGTATATGTATACCTTTTCTTGGTTGCAATTGCTCATAGTTATGCATATAAGTAAAAAATTTGTTTCATCGAAAACAGTTCATTCTGGACACTCAGTTTCTGGTAGAAATCGCCAGACGTGGTGAGTACCTGTCAGATAAGGCGAAAACCATCTCAGACGACATCACATTTCACGTTGAAGCATCCTTCCTTTCTGCTGGTCTGAGCCCTGTAAGGTGAATAATATGTCCATCATTTCCCAGAATTACTCTTTGTTAGTCATGGTGATTATATACTCGAAAATTGGCAGAGACTCGAATGACGATGAGTGGCCTGCAAACGTGGCCGTCGCAGCCCTTCAGAAGCTGCAACAACTTCTTGACAACGAGGGTGCAGCAGACGAAGATGGGTCATCACATGAATCAGTGATTGAACTTGCCATTCATACAAACACTCAATTGTCAACAACACGAGACGCCCAAATTTGAAAACTGAGTAAATCCGCTTCACACATTTTGAGACTACTTTCCAAACTACATATAATGATAAAAATCCAAATCATCACAAAAACCAAGCTCCAAATCCATTGAGCTAATGACTAATCCAACTCTATACAAGTTATTGGCATAGTAGAGCCTTCATCCAAATCTCACATGGTCCGATCTCCTGCCAAAGAGACGCTCATTCTTCACCTCATATTGTCACGACGCCTGACGTAGCGTGTCCGGTCGTTGTATCTTGGTCTGTCTTGAGCTCTCTGAGGCACAGGCTCCACTCTCCTCTGCCTCTCTGGAGACCGTTGAACTATCTCTCCATTCACAAATAGCTCAGCTGTCATACCAAATCCACAGATATATTCAAGTCAAGGTTGGTTTTTGTATGATGGATTGGCCTACTGATGTTAATTACATCATTTCAAGACATTGAACTTGAAACAAAACTTACCTACACATACAAGTGCTTAAGACATAACTAGGATTAAACTTCTTTTAGCCAAGAGTCCAAAACAGAGAAAACCAAAAGGTTTCAGATTATATATTCTAATTTGGATAAACATCTCCTGCTTCTTAAGATATTAGATAATGAAGTAAGTCAGGACACCAGTGAAGTTTAACATACGATTCTAAGGTTTATTTTAATTGTATGTGAATTAAGTATGAATTCAGACCAAATCTTAGGACATTGCCAATTTCCAGCATAACTTTTAGTCTTTTGATTTTGATAAAGTTGTCGAGTAGAGAAAACAAACATATTCAAAATAAGTAGGTTTTGGGCTTGGATTATCTTATAAATATAATTTTAAAGTAAACGTGGATGCCCATAAAATGGAATATAATTACTTGATAAAATAATAGTCAACACTCCACTATTGACATAAATGAATGACCCCCCATTGCCCCCAACTAAGAGTATCAGATAATTCTAATTGATGATGAACTTTATATAATATCACTAGCCAATGTCATTGTCAGACTAAATTAGTAAGAAATTCTATATTAGCAAATATGTTTAACTTGAAATGAAACTGTTCCACACATACAAGTCAAATATTAAGATTGGATGTTGTCACACAGCAGAGAAAGTAAATTAGTGAAAGATTTGAGATTACATATTTAAATATCCAATTACATGTGAGTAAGAACTTAGTAGGACTTGCTTAATACTCGAGCTCAAACCAAATCTTACAACATTGTTAATTTCCATCATAATATCTGCAGCCTTTTGGTTCAGGTAAAGGTTTCAAGTGGAAAAAACAAATGACAATTCATAATTAGGAAGAAACAATATAAATTTTTATGGTTTTTGACTAAAACTACATCTGTTAGATTCAAATTTACGTGAATGCACATCAAGTTACAAGTATGATATGAGAGTCGACACTCCACTATTGACACTTGACCCACCCCCACGCCCCAACCCCTCCACACACACAATATAAGCCTTTTATAGTTTGGTGAAGACATGGAGGCTAAGAATGATTAGATAATTAATGAATAATATGAATTCCCCAATTTATGTATAAAAGTGATTTTATTTGTTGTGGCAAGTTAGACAACACATCTACTGATATTCTTTACGTTTTTTAGGGGAGGAGGTGTACTTTGCTATCTATATTGAGATGTAACTCTTTCTCTGCACCATACTGTGGCACCACTCAACTATTTCATTTTGTCTTTGGAAGAACTTATTGCATTTTCTTGTTTATTTGTTAATGTTGTTAGAGTTATTATTTCAAAAATTAGTAGCATTCTGTAATATCCAAGACTGGAGGGTTACAGAGCCAAAAAGGATACAACTTATCCATACATTATTTTAAAATGGCTAATTATTCATCCAGTTCACCAAAAGTAAATCAGGGAAAAGAGCATGAGAATAGACATAAGAGAACAATTAACAACAAGCATGAAGCAAACCTGAAATCTGATAAATAAAGAACATGGAACCAAAAAGTTTGCTAGTGGGGATCAGAAGAAAGAAACTTAATGCATATTTGTCCATATGGGCACTGTATGTTGCTTGGTGGCAGTCATGCCATTTTATTACTTTTTGTTTTAAATTAATACCACTCATCTTGCAAAAGGAATCGACTGAAAAGGCTCTAAACATGGAGAAAGCCACATATCAAACATAGTCATGCCCAAACGAAGAGATTTTCCCTACACTTCAGATGCCATGTAATGCCTCCGATATCAGTCATAACTTAAAATAATAAAGTATGGAATTAGAATAAACAATTATTTTATTTTATTTTTCAAGTCAAAACAAAACTATTCTGCTTCATATTCAATAGTATATGCTACAGATTTTCTGATTTGAAGTTAAAAGTGTTTAGACTTCAGAAGACAACCTTTCTATGTAAGCAGCAACCATGTGAGCTTTCCAACAGCGCACACAGACAATATAATATTATAAACATTTAGCAGATTTACCTCCATAGTCCTTGTTTTCAGCATCAACATAAGAGTCGGGGAGAACAAATAGAACACCAGGCAAACCTGCATACAGAAAAGGATCAACAGAATGAAATCAAAACAAAAGAAGATATTGGATGTGCAATAAGTAAACTAACTTCATGTCAGAATAATTAAGCACTAACCTTCGAGCTTGTTGGAGGTTTCCTCATCGATCTCACATCCAAACCCAAAGTACCTCTCACATGACACGTTATATATCTTTTTCTTAGCCTCCTCCTCACTGCAAGCAACACAATGGTAAACATCGAGCCTTAGGCATTGGAAGTACATCACACGCAACAAAGAAAAATATGAAATATCAATCAAAAAATTAATCATTCAACATTCAGAAAAGAGACATGAGTCCAGTTTTAACATATATGATTATACAGTAGCATACGCCAATCAGCCATCGAATAAACTATATTTTAATAAGACGGCAATCAAGCAACAACTACAGGTTCGTAACAACACAAGGAGGAAAGTGAAACAAAAAATTAAATTCAATTAAAAAGGGAATATCATAAAATCAACCTTCCAAGAACTTTAGCTAGGGTTTGAACGTAACAATCAATCATCTGCTGTTTGGTGGCGCCTTCGCCGCCGGGCTTATCCATCACAATAAGCCAGTGCTCATAGTCGCAGCCGGGGAAGAGCGGCGCCATCTCCGTAGGCGGGCGGTCGTTGAAGTTTGAACCGGAGTTCAAAGGCGAGTATGACGACCCAGATCGGTTGACTCGGCATCGGACCGTGTTGGCTCTGGCGGGAGAATTCACGCGAATCGAGTGGGATAGTGCGGGTGCAGCTCCGCGGAGAGCGGAAATTCTGAGGCGGCCAAAGCCGGGGAGGGGCGGCAGACCGGAGACGGTGGAAAGATGTAGGCGTTTGGGGAGAAAGGCAGCGGCTGAGCGGACGGTGAGGATCGATCGGGCAATAGTGGCGGCCATGAATGTGGGTGGAGAAGGAAACTGAGTGAGGGTTTATGGGAGGGGTCCTGGATAAGGCAAAAGGAAATTGGTTTTGCTGCTGCCAGTTTCCTATTTATCAAATTGCAGTCGTAATGGTAAATACGATATTTCGTATTATTCGTCTCGTTCTTTTCCTCTTTTAATCCCTTTTTATATATTAATTATTTTCCTCTTTTGATTGATACACACATAGTTTAACGGGGGAAAATATAATTTAATATCAAAATTATTAGTATTATTTTTTTAATTTTATTTTAATAGTAATTTTTAAAAATGAATTATTGTCAAAACGATGTTGGTTTGATGGTTGGTATAAGCCGTTAAAAACAATCTTGATACCAAAACTACTTTATTTTAATGTTAAATCATTTTAAATTTGTTTTGTTAAAGGAGGTTCAGCTTACATATGAGTTATGTGGGCGAAAGTTTGAATTCAATTTTGAAACTATGATACATCTTAATTATATCTATTTATGATATAAAAAAGTATGTAGTCAAACTTTGTTTTACCTCTTCTCAGTCTTGGCAAAATCTGGAAAGAGTATGTGTTGTATCGAAAATGAGTTTTTAACTTTTAACTAAAATGTTGTGTAAAATTGCAAAAAATTGGAATGCGAGTTATGTTTGAAACTACAAATTTAATTGCAATAAAAAAGGGTAAATAGAACGATTACACGTAAATTATATTATTCAAATAATATTAAATATAAATTTTTATAATGTGTGATAATTAAAAATAAACTATTTTTATGGAACGAAATTAGAAGTAAATGTATAGTAAATCATTCAAATTGTTTGTCACAAAGTTATTAACTCGAAAATGACCATTGTTTTATGCTGCGTTCATTCACGTGACACATAAACGATAAAGAGGCGTACTTCTTCTTACAGATGGCAAATTATTAAGTTTGTAATGTATAAGTATGGACGTCATTCCAACTCGGAATCTACATTGATCCTTAAATAACTCAAAAAATAAAAGATTGAGATCAATTTTTATGACATGAACTCATAAGCAGACTACATAAGTTGTTCTGAATGAGTCGACGGGCTATTTGGACTTTCCCCAAGCGAGTTACAGGTCTACCAGACAGGGGGGATAATTTTTTGTTTTATAAATAACATACATGATAATTTAAATTATAAAAATATAAAATATATTATTATGTGTGCTTATATGTTTAAGTTGTGTATTGCCATATTTTTTTAATTCTCTTTCTACTATAGATGTTCTAATTTCTCAAACATTCAAGAAATTGTCCCAATTAAGAAGACAACTTATTAAAAATACTGAAAATTTAGACTTAATTTTCACATTTAATTAATAGTATTATAGGCATTTATCGCATTTGTTTAGCATATGCTTACTTTACATATGTGTTTATCAGTTCAGGTACATAGTGCTTGTAAGTGTCTCTGTATTTAAGCGAGAGGGATTAACCAAGTCAGTGACCAAATTGAAAAAGCTCCAAATAATATCAGAACAAAAGAGAATATTTTTTTATATGTATTTGTCTGTTACAAATATAAAATTGTTGAGAATAACTATATCTAGGTTAAATTTTTTCGTAAACTTTATATCTCGAAATCCGAAAGTTTAGGATTTAGGTAGAAAATTTTTAACCCGATTTTTTTAACACAAATAGCTTGTAGCCGAATAGTTCGATAATCTGAGTGGGTAAGTGGGTTGACCGGATTGACATACCTACAATAATAGGTGGGGTCATGTTTTTGAGACATAATGTCTTTGCCATAATAGGTTAAATTAGTTATTTTGTATTATTTTCTATTTTTGTTTAATTTTGAAATTTCTACTATTTTGAAGGAAGACTTTCTTACCCTCTAACTATTTTAGATTAAAATTATAATAACATTTGATTTTTTAATTTAAAAAATTAAATCTAATTTATTTCATAATTAATTCAACAAGGAGTTAGATGGAGTTGTGGTTTCGCCGCACAGAAAGCGCATGGAGAGTGGGATTTTTTATTTTTCGGAAGATGTGGATCTGCAAAAATCGAAGATGCTCAAGATAGCAGCAGATTTTGATGCTTTTGAGTATAATTCATCGAACGAGTTGGAGAGAATTGTGGCTCCACCGCAGAGAAAAGTTGGTAGGGAGAGTGAGGTTTTTGATTTTTCAAAAGATGTGGATTTCCCAAAATCAAAGAAGCTCACTAAAGCTGATTACGATCCTTGTGACTTAGAGTATAATTCATCAGAGAAGTTGGAGGGAATTGTGGCTCTGACGCAAAGAAATGGCACGGACATTGGAGTTTTTTTATTTTTCCGAAGATGTGGATTTATGGAAATCGAATAAGTCCCAGATTGTTGGTTTTGAGTTATGTGAACCTATATCGTGGGGAATTGAGTTAAATTTGATTTTTATAATTCTAGAGATTGATTGTTATTGTTAATTGATTTATCTCTATCTAAAATAATATAAGGATACATTAGTTAAAATATAAAATATAATCATGAGAAATAAAAATAAGGGTATTATGATATAGAAATATTATATTAAAATCATTTCTTAAATTTCTTTATAAAGTAATTATGATTTTGCTTATTTTATGTAAGCTATCACAGAAATGGCAAATAAGAGACGCTTTAAATAACAGACACGAGTAAAGAAAGACATGCTCGCTTCAGCTTGGAAAATTGTCAGACCGCGAGATTTATGTGAACTTGATAAGGCAATTAAACTGAAAACGGACAAGAATAATAAAAAGTGATAATTGAGGAAAGTAGCCATTTATGATAGTGGAAAACATAATTATTCACAACTTCAGAAACACAATTAATTAATCACATAATGTACAAAGGGACAAAACTCTCACTCACAAATAAATGAAATTAAACCCCACCGCCACCACCAAATTTAAACACAAACTTAGAGATATTTTCCTCGATTTTATTTTAAAAATTATGTTTCTAAATCGATAACTATATTAAGTTTCCATTATCCTATATAGCTAAAACAATAAATTGAGTGGGTATTCGATTAAATAGGTTAGATATGATTTTATTTTATGAATATTATTTTGTTGAAGTAAATTCGGTTAGATAATTGATGAGTAGCAAATGTTGCTATTTTAGAAGGGTTAATTTGAGCTTAATTCGAGCACATATCTACACTAAAAGGTGCATTTTGGCAGGAAATCGAGGAACTAGAAGATCGGAGCCGAGGTGCGGAAAGAGACGAAAACGAGCTGTCTTAGCCCTATATTTGACCAGTTCGTCAGCTCAACAGATAAATCAGATCAGCTCGGCAAAACCATCAAGTTCGGTAGT
>JAYDZE010041754.1:0-26658 GCA_034509125.1 Monilaria moniliformis | reverse complement strand
GTTGTGGAACAGACGGATGCATATCAAGCAACGGGGTGCTACAACTTGCTGTGTTCGGGCTTTGTCCAGATAAACAACAAGATTGCTATCGGTGCAGCAATATCTCCGAGGTCAAGCTACAAGAACAGGCAGTTTGATATTGGCCTTACGGTTTGGAAGGTATATAATTTTCTTGAACTGTTATGTTGTCATATTGTGCTATTGGTAGACCTATCATGCCCGTTTCCTGTTGAACGAAAGAGCAGAACACCCTTTTTTCCTGCTGATATACATCAGTTAGGTGGCCTAATATTTCCTTAGGTGACCTTCCCACATTGCAAGAACATAACAAATCTCCCTAGTTAGTTAAATCCATTATAGTTGTACTAATTCTGCATAGACAGTGACATTTTAGTTAATTTTATATACTTACATCACTATTTTATTTCCCTACACCTTGCTTTCACACTGATCTAATTGAAAAAAAGAATGCAAGATTCTCCTCTTTAGGCATGTTTATTCGAAGATGGCAAACTAGCAAGATGCCACATGCATTGCACTCATAGGTGCCTGAAAAAGCTCGTTCGTGCAGGATCCTAAGCACGGGCACTGGTGGCTAGAGTTCGGGCGAGGGCTGCTAGTCGGCTACTGGCCTTCATTCCTGTTCAGCCATCTACAAAGCCATGCTAGCATGATCCAGTTTGGTGGGGAGATAGTGAACAGCAGATCAACGGGGTCCCACACGTCGACACAGATGGGCAGTGGGCATTTTGCTGATGAAGGGTTTGGGAAGGCTTCCTATTTTAGAAACTTGCAAGTTGTGGACTGGGATAATAGTTTGATCCCTCTCAGTAATCTTCACCTTTTGGCTGATCATCCAACTTGTTATGATATAAGGGCTGGGAAGAATAATGCTTGGGGAAATTATTTTTACTATGGAGGGCCAGGGAGGAATTCTAGGTGTCCATAAATGGGAAGAATCAAGAAAATGATGATGATGTTATATAGCCATGTAGAGATAAGATAATCACCATTTTAATTTTTATCAAGTTTTTTTTTTTTTTTTTTTTTGATTCTTTGTGAGATTCTTTTTTCAGGCAAGAAAAGTTACCTCCCATTCTGAGTTCTAACATGTTTCAAGTTCCCCCATTGAAGACTTCATGTAAATGGTTTTGAGTTGAGAGAGATTATAATACAGCTGAGTTTGTATTTTTTGCATTTTATTTCATCTTCTTCAAAAGAAAGTAAGGAAATTTATGTTCAAATCCTCCTTTTGTCTCTTTATAAAAATAATAAAGAGTTATTAATAATATAATAGATTATAGTCAACATTTATAGATTATAGATTATAGAATTATTAACTATAATAATCAATTATTAACATAAAAAGTTAATATGAAATACTAAAATATAATTATACATCCTAATTGGATATAATAAACTCTAATTAACAATAGAAATTTAAAGCAAAACCAAAGATATTACTATTGAAGAAAAATGAAAAACAAAAACTTAATTAATTAAAAATGGGACATTAAAAAATGGAATTAGAGGAAGGAATCTTCCCTCCCCAAAATAAATATAAATGAATATAAGAGGGTGTAAATGTCAAGAAACACTTCAAAAAATGACCAATTTGCCCAAGGATAATATACATGCCTCAATAAGTAAACAAATGCACTTGAAAACATTGCATAATAAGAAAAATTAAAGAATTCATCTCGTTGTCCTTAGGCAGCTCGGGTACGTCTCCATCACCTAATTATGTGCAGATTCCTATTGTCAAAGTAGAAGTAAAAATAAGCATGGATTTGCATGTGGGAAACGCGTGGAATGCGCCATGGTAACCATATCTTGCAGAACTCAAGATTTTGAATTTTTCTGCAAAATATATAAATAAATATAGAGTGAGATGACTCCCCAAAACCAGCTTTCAGACAGTGATTTTTTCAATCAGACAAAAATAGAACCAAATAACAACAATATGTGTATCTCACAGTCAGCCATCGAGGCAGTTTGGTCTGTTTGTATGTTTAGATTAGAAAATTCATTAAGTCTCAGTCAACTCAATAATCGATTAATTAAAACTTGCAAAACTGCTGCGACCAAGAAACTGGGTTTTTTTCGAGAAATGATTATGTACTATTATTTAATAAAACATTGTTAATATTTTGTCATATATTACAGGCAAGACCATGAAGATCTGTGTCCAGTTCTTGAAATTGAGGGTTGTCTTGTCTTAATCTTTCAGTTGGGATTGGCCTAGTGTTCAGTTTTTTTCCTAATTTACCTCCCCAGTGAAACTAGATTGCATCGATGGGTTAAGTATGATAATTAGGGATATTAATTCAGTCTGAAACATGCATCGGCTCGAATATATCTACAATCCGATAAAGTTGGGTTTGAAAATTCTGACCCAAAAAATTCCGATTCGAATGACTCATGATCTATAACCCGACAATCTGAGAGCACACGAGTATGTTGGTATGTAACCGTATTTTGGGACTGTCTTATCATGAGTGAGTTAGAAAAGGAACTACAAATATTCCACTACAATGTGAGTTTTGATTCAAATTTTGATCAGTCCCGTAATGTTTGGTGTCATATTAATGGTAAATGGACCAAGAATTTCCATTAATAAGATGGGCATTCCCATTATTAAGTCAAACGCTGTTAATGCTACTGCAGTAGATAATCAAGAATCTTCAGATGTTTGGTTTGGGACATGTGCTTTGACAGATAGTCAAAGAAGTGCATCAAAAATGATAACTGCTAATCAATTTATGTACTTGAATTTCTCCCAACAGTTTGAGCTGCCACTCAGTTAAGACAGGCAAAGTAACAGTGATAAATTTTTACTACAAGCATAAATTTGGACAACCATAGCCACACCATGGAAACTACTTTGATGGATCCAATTGTCACAAGCTGAATGGAATTCACTACTTACCTTTCCTCTTATCTGACAAATATTCCATGCCAGCCCACAACAAGCCTTGTCCAGACTTTATGTTAGAAGCCAATCTCCACGAATAGTCCAATATCGACTTTTCTAGAGCTATATCTGGAATTTCTTGTTATGTGATTGCTTCAAATAAATGGCAATAATACAGGAAGGTCTATATTTATGTTACAGCAGAAATATCAATAATGCAAATGAGGAAATAAGTAACAGTAAACAATGGATCAAGAATTAGAACAATGTAACAATGAAGCTGACTTACAGGAAATATTGTGCAATGCCTTCCTGCATTTCTCACCTGTATCTGCAGAATGTATCACGAAATCTCGCACCTTAAACCGTGTCAGGAGTCGTATGGTGAGAGAGAAGTGATGATAGCTCTTGAAGTTTTCCCGAACTGAGGCTCTTCCTTGAAAGCAATGGTCGAGAAATGTAATTAGGTTGTTGGGATTACAGATGTGAGAACCAAAAGTACTGCAGAAGTCCATGAATGACTGATCTTCAATAGTTTCTACGAGATCAATAGCAGCAATACCGCAATGTTGCCACCGGGGTTCAGATTTCATCTTCAGAGCAATGCATTTGATGTTTTTAAGGTTGAAAAGGAATAACCGGGCTGCTTCACACGAACTCCAGTCGATGAATCCCTTAGAACTTGTTTTTTGGTAGAGCAGGACAAAGTTGGCTAACGCAAACCGAATCAAGAAAATGAAAAAATCATAAAAGGGGCAGTGAGAATGAAAATTGGTTTGCAACTTACCCCTTCAACTGCAGGGTACTTTGATTTGCAAACATCTTCAAAGATATTAGAGACAGCAGACTTCATATATCTGAAGAAAAAGGTGATAATATATTAGAACAAAGGCACTAGCTACCATGATTTGGACCAAGAGCGCTTTACTCTTAACCATACGTTGCTCCACAACTATAATAAACGAAACAATGTTCATCCTCACCTGTCGAACACAACGTGATGTTGAGTCGGACACAGAAAATACCACTGTTTCCTGCCACATACATTTGCTGACAAACTATATGATCTGAACACGTCGGCATGAAGAGGAGTCCATGTACCTGCACTTGAGTTTATGCTCAAACCTTTTGCTCCCATATACACAAAACGATATTCAGAGCAATTCACTTCATTTCTTTCTTGGTAACTCTCCGGATCATCATTCATATGATACTTATCAAGATATAGATTCAGCCAATCATCGAGGAGAAAGACCGGTGTGCTATAGGCAACATAATCCAGGTACTCCCGCAAACATCCGATTAGCAAGATAAAAGAGGAAGTTTCCATAGTAGTGAAATAGCGCCATGACATTACTTAGGAAACTCAAGCATAAGTACCATGAGAGACAAATATCGAAGATTCCATGCATAGATGCCTTACCCTTAGACCTGGAAAAAGGAAGAAGAATCAAAGACAAAACTTATAATCAAAGACAAAACTTATACTTCTCCTTTTCATTGGTTCCTAAAATACTTAGAACTTTCAAGAATCACAACTAAACACAGAATGTGGATTGACATTGATCAGCTACGACTAGGAAAGCTAAAGAGTAAAGACAGAACAAAGTATCAGCTTCTATCTACAATCGAGCATAATGAGAGTGAAAGAACACAGTAACATTTTATACATCAACTATACTTTGAATCATAGGATGGATAGATTAATTTTGAACTTGGCTGACCATCTTATTCTTCGAATACTCAATCCTATGCTTATCAATCTATCAGTATCACTCAAAGTAAACGTTCTCCATAGAAACAAAAATGCAAGATAAGTGCAAGTTCTTACATAAGGCCAAACAAAGAAACTCGAAGACTTTATTCCATTACGGCATTCTTTCATCCATGAAGGCTATGATCTCAACAAGAGCCTCGACACATCATATCCCATCTGCCTTTAGCAGTCATCGGATCGAATTCAATGGTATTTGAAGAATTAAATAAGTTAAAAAAATATAAATAAAAAATTGAGGAAAAAGCACACCTTAACAAAGTGCCAGTCCTTCAAATACAGCAAGGGCTTTCCATCAGCGCCGCCATTATGAGAGCTCAAGCTATTGATCCAAAGCTAGATGAATTCGGAAACCGACATTTCCAACCTCTTTTGATCAGTGAATTCCCTCGTAGCACAATCCGCAACCTGGAGAAATTAGGCAAGCAATCAGCAGCGTTATCAACCAATTTCCCGAAGAGCATCAACGACGTCGTTCAGTGAGACTCACCTAGACTCTTGAGCTGCCGAATTGGTCAGAAACCGGAGATTGGGCTTTCCGTCGCCGGAAATCCAGTATTTGCATGCCCGTCAATTGTCCGTGAGCCCGGTTAGGATTACCGGCTGGTTTTTGTCGAGATGATTTTCGACAAATTCGGCGTAGGTCAGCTCCTTCCCGTTTACCTTCTCCACTTTCCCTCCGATTTTGAGACCCATTCTACCTCCTTCAGTACATATTTTATCCAAGAAATGACCAAAATGCCAAAGAAAAAGAAATTTGATACAAACGGAGGGATAAGTCGAGTTGATGAAAGTAAAGATTCTCCGACCAGTAAAGAGATGAAGAATGAGGATTTTAGTTCCGTTAGTCCTCCCAGCATCAGAACTGAAGGGGCTCAATCAAAGCCACTGGCTCCATACCCAAATGTATGAAATCATACATACTCTCTCTCCCTCTCTCTCTCTCTCTCGGCAACTACGTACTTATGTTTATACTACACCATTTGCCACCTGAAATGTCCATTCTTTTCTATCTACAAATATGAATTCGAGAATTGAGAGTGAATTCTGGTGGTAACTTACCTTTTCAACTCGTGATTTGAGAATTATGAGAGGGCAACCAAATCAAACTTCTTGATTTTTGTCCTTTGGAACAAATCACAACCATTCATGTCAAAGCCTATAAAAACAGACAAAAACCCATATCATGAGGTTTAGTCCAAGATAATCATTGAGTATATGTTCTGTTCATCACCACTTATGTTTCTAGTAGTTGTCTTTGCATTAGTGCATTCTTGAAAATGTGCAAAAAAGGTTCCTCTCTTTGGTAGTGTTGTGAAAATCATGATTTATATGCATTCTTTGAGGAGAGAGATTTCCAAATAGAAAGCATGATTTAAGCACACATGTACAAGATAATTCTATTTTGTAATTATTCAAAATTGGAAGTTTATGGGACTTCAATTAAAAAGTTTGATGTTTTGATTTTGAAGAAACTAATGAAGATTATATATAGATATTGTAAATGAAAATTATAGGAACTGAAAAGATAATTGCCGCTTATATAATAAAATTGAATCAAATAAAAATTAATTTTGTAATATAGGCTATAAAACATTTTTAGCTTTTAGATAGTGAAAATTTACAGTGGATTGATCACTAATCTAAATGAATTCGCGGTGTTCAAATTCGGTAAAAATCAATCTCGTGAATTCATTATTTTTCACAAAAAATTATAATTCTATAATAGTTAGTAATTTATATTACAGCTTTATAGTATAACCATACCTTATAATCTTGTATATAGGTTTTTAATTGAATATATATATTGTGTCAATTTAATAGTAATATGATATTTACAACTAAAAGTAATATTATATTTTTAATTTGAATTTTTATTTTATATAAAAAAAAACAGGATCTATTATAATTCTTTAACTAGTTGGAAATATTGGAAAAAGAGAGGGAATGTATTGAGTTTAGCTAGATAAATAAATTTCTTGCTATGCATATCTCATCACTATGTATATGGGACTCATATTTTAAATGATAGAAAAGAATAATCATATATTTGATCCTAAATCTACCATATATGGAACTAGGATAATTAATTAATTGGTTAAATATTGAATTTATATTAATTATTATATTGATTAATTCATGTATTTATACGTGCATACCAATTAATATCTCTCTCTCTCTCATGCTTATATAGTTAGGTTTAATAGTCTTAAGTGACTCTTTCTCTTCAGGCGCTCTTCTTCTTCACGAGATTTCTCCTCCAAGCTTCTTCTACTTCATCACGGTAATTCTCTTCCATTCTCTATTTTTGTAATCCACAAAGAAAATTGGGACTTGAACGCATTATTTCACAAATTTTAAAAAATTGTTTGCGTTTTGAAGAAACGCAAGTATGCGTTTCCACTGTTCAAAACCAGATGCGGTGCAACTAGGACCCTCGTCCCGGATTTGATTTGATTTTGATTTGTTGTGCTCGACGATAAGGTGGATGAACTTTTTTTAACTTGCAAATGCATTTTGTTATGCCATGTGGATTTACATTGTTTGAGAAAGAAATATCGTTCGTGAAATGCATTTTTATGTCTATAAAAATGCATTTCACGAACGATAGTGGACTTAATGTTTATTGTGCATAGTGGACGTAATGTTTATTGTTTGCATGGCACTGAATTATTCTATGCCTGTGTGACATGAATATTTATGTCTTGTGTGGCAAGACATATTCTATGCTTTGTGTAACATTCAATACATGAATAACTAAATTTAGAATTTTTGCTTCGAAAAAAGAAAAACCCTAAAAATGTACTTGATCATTTATTTTGTGTTGGATTAATTAATTTATAATTTCACCTGAAATATTTTTCAACGAGCATGACCGAAAATCGAGCCTGTTTGCAATTTTTCACATTATCTCTCTCTCTCTCTTCTCTCTCTCTCTCTCTCTCTATCCTTAAGTATTGGGATCACAGATAAAATATTTTGAAGTTCCTTTTCTTTCGGAAAAACGAGATTTAATATATTCTCTTTTATTCAGAAATAATCCAAAAAAAATCTCCAAGATTTATCAAGAGCATCTTATTTATTCTCTTTAGAAAAAGAAGATTTAATTTATCCTTCTTTCTTTTTACATGAATAAAAAAATAAAAAATAAATAAAAGAACCCATAATTAATGGCTTGTTTGTTGTTTCTAGGGCTGTGGATAGATTTTTTTTTTTTTCACGCATATATGCAACCGATAATCTAAAAGATTGGCTACCAACCTGACTGATCTTTTTTACTAAACAAATAAAAAATAAACTTCAAAATACCAGTAATTCTCACATATTCACTGTATATCTGCAAAAATAGGGCTTGAAGAGTTAATCAACAATGGCGAAAGTGCAACGGAGGCGACTCGAAGATGATTACACGGTAAAAATCTTTCTTGAGAATTCGTATATATATAGAGAGAAAAATGTTATGCCTGTAAGCACCGCTCTCAGTTAATCTTCAAAATTGACAAATCGAATTTATATTTTTAAGTAACCGTGAAATTAATGATGTCACGGACTAAATGAGAGCATAATATTTCTCTAATGTATATATGAAGTATGTAGCATAATATTTCTCTCTATGCTGCCTAATTATTGATTGTTGTTTATTTTAATAATCTCATGACATTAATTTTCAGGCTGATCGAATTAGCATGCTTCCAGATGAAATATTAGGGTTAGTACTATCTTCCTTGACCTTGAAAGAAGCTACCGCGACTAGCATACTTTGCTCTCGATGGAGATACTTGTGGATCTCCACACCCAAACTAGATCTCGATCTCGATTGGACAGCAACGTTAGACAAGCTGATGAACAACTCCGAAGATGGCAAAGATGACGAACCAGAACTGCACACGTTGAGATGCAAGTACGTTAGATGGGTTGATCGCCTACTCGCCACACCCCCGAAACCCTCCACTAATCTTGTGCAATTCAGAGTGTTGTTCGATTTATCTTCACTTTACACACCATGGATCGATGACTGGCTTAGCTACGCTGTCGGCAGGAAGGTTCAGAGTCTTGATCTGAACTTGATCGAAGCTTTTACTGGTGACAGAAGCTGCTCACCTGAAGCTTGTTACACTTTCCCATACAAAAATGGGAATTTCCCCGACAATCTGAAGCTGCTGAAGAAACTGAGTATGCATTTAGTCAATGTGAGTGGTGAGGCTGTGGCTTTTCTGTTGGGGAACTGCCGTGTCCTCGAGCAGCTGTCGGTGTCTGGATCACGCACGCTTTTGTCTCTGGAGGTTGTTCGGACCTCGCCGCTGTTTAAATGCCTCGAAATCAGCCGGTGCTCGAACCTCAAATCAGTTGTGGTTCGTGAGTCGGAGGTTGTCTGCATCAAGTACAGCGGTGTGAGTATACGACGACGTCATTTCGTGCTCGTCGATGTTCCTCTCCTTACTCAGCTCTGGATTCAGGCGCCATTTGATGATAATATCGGAGACATTTTAGAGTTGTTTGATTCTGTGCTTCCACAGCTACACACGCTCAAGATATACTTAATGTTCAGCCTTTACTACGAGGTATACTACTAAAGCCATGCTCGGTATGATTGAATGAAATAAGTGTGGAATGGCGATTCCTGCAAAAAAAATGTATTCCATCGTACCAAGCAGGGCCTAATTGATTTCCAATTAATTAGGTTAATTTGATTAATAATACATATATATGTTGTACAGGACTCTATAGACATCATTTCGCATGAGATGCCTAATCTTAAGGAATTGGTGGTGCTTCTTGGGAGTGATTACAGTGACGAGTGTTCCCTCGTACCAGTAATAAATTTGATTAGTGTGGCACCTTGCTTGCAGAGATTTGTGGTAGAGGTAACTCTCTATTCACTTAAAATAAGTTCAATATGAATTTTGTAGAGGTAACTATCTATTCATTTGAATTCGTCAATATGGTAGAGAGGGTGGTGGTTATTTAACTTATTTATACACATCAATTGTCTATAAAATAAGTTCATTATGAATTTTGTTGTAAAATAAGATGATGAATTTTAAAAAAATAAAAAAATTCGCCACCTATGAGATTCAAATTCAGAACCATAACTTCATTTAGTAAAGTCATGAATAATGTGAGAATGATTAATTCAAAAAATATAGTTTTTGCCTCCTATGAGATTTGAACTTTAGACGATAGATTCTTCATAAATACAATATTGGAGAGAATACCAAAATGTTAACTTTATTTCTTTCAATAATATCATGTACTCCTCCAGTTCACAAAAAAATGTGCAAAATTTTCTTTTCGATCTGACCACGAAAAATTGTCACTTTCCATTTATAATAGTAGGATGTCATCCATAATGTAACAATTTTGTTGGTAGACCGATGGAATATATTTTTCAATTCTTATATCAAATTGGTACACGATATTCTTTTATTGATTTACACAATGTTTGAACATATATTCAATATTAATATCAAGAGACATTAATATTGAAATGTCTATGTGGCCAACTACGTCATCATGAATGACGATGTGGCCTGACATATATATGTTCCTCGTCATATCAAACGGTAATGTAGATGTTCCAATATATATATATATATATATATAGTATTGTGACATTAATGAAAAAAAAAAGTGAAATTTTCTAGTACTTTTCCAATATATTATAATCACTCAGTATGATTGTATAATGATAGATAGATTTCATAACATGAATTACTTTGATGATTAATTATTGTATAGGCATCACACCGGAAGACGAGCAAAGCTGATAAGGCGTTGTGGCCTGATGGTATAGATCTCAGGAAGTGTTGTAATCAATACTTGGAGGATGGTAGTGATGATGTTGTTTGGGAGATTAACAGAAAGAAGAAAATTCAAAGGGCCTATTCTCACATCAAGGAAGTAGAGTTTGTTGGTTATCGTGGTGTGCTTAATCATTTTCAAATGGTTACTCAGTTGGTGAAACATTGTCCTGCACTAGAGAACATATTTGTCGATCCACGATCTTTCAAGCTTCGCCGGCATATGCCGTGGGATCGCATCCCTCGACACCAGATCGAGGATGAAATATTTGCAAGGGATCGTGCAAAGGAGCAACTTAAAAAGTATGTTCCTTCGGGAATAAATGTCGACATCATATGACGTTATTTTGGGATCCGCCACTGATGAAAGTATATTTCTTTAAAATGAATGTCAACATCATCTAGACTAGGGTTTTGTGATTTTCATATCTTAGCTAGGGTTTTAGTTGGGAATGAATTGGACATGGAACATATCAAATTTATATTTGGATTTTGACACCTGATGGTTATCAAATTATAATTCTTAGTTTCATCTACAATGTGTGGATTGATGTTTTAGGGTTTCATAAATCCCCTTATGTTGAGGAGCTTAGGTTTTCCACAGAAACTCAAAGGCTGTTGATAGATGACTATGATTTGCTAGAGCTAGAAAGGATTAAAAAAAAAAAGGTAAATCCCTTATGATACACTAGGTCCGGCTTGGTTATTGACAGAGTAGATAGATTTGTCATTTTCTTGAAATCTCTCTTTTAATTCAAAATCATAGTGTAACGTGTATTCTCCCATGTTCCAATCATGAAAAACTTTAGCTCGATTTCACCAATACCGGTCAAAGATGTGACTATTGTGATGATATTATTATTTTATTTTAGATGCCAAATTTGCATTCTTGATAAAATTATATCAGTGTCAGTTGACTCATATTTTATTTCGAGCTATAAAATGAACAATAGAAATAAACACAATTTTTATTAGAAATTATACATTCGGCTAAAAAGTCACCGTGAGATCAAAGTTAGAGCTATTTTTTAATAATAACCCATTAAATAACTTGAGTATTACTATACAAAAATGAATCTAGCCAATTCATACTTTTGATATCCAATACTATTTAATTTATCAACTACATTAAATGAGAGTTTTGGATATATTTACTAGAATGCCATTTTGGAGGGAAAATATAGACCATTGGCTAAAACTTATTGATTTGTTTATTGGGCAAAGATCCCTATTAATTTTTTTTGTAAAAAGTTGGTTTAGATGACATAATTTTTTAAATGATACAAAAATACAAATTTAAACAATAGTTATTAATTCATTTGAGTACAACTCTGTATAAAATTGGATTTACTAAACATAATTTCACATATTGAAATTAATTTATAGTAAAAATTGTTTAGCAAAAAATATAAATAAACAAAAAATTGAGAAATTTCTTCTAGATTTTATTAATTAACTATATGTCAACAAACTATCTCTCTCCCTTCTAAACGTTGAATTCTATTAATTTGTTGTTATTGAAAGTGTCAAATATTTTTGAAAAATATAAATACTTTAATTTGAATGGTGATACGTGCATCTCATTTTTTTTTCCCAAACTTATTATATTCATAATTTTTTTGTTCTATAGTTAAATTGTTATGCACATATATCATTATTAAATATCACTATAATTAAACTATTTTTCATCTTCAATAATTAATTCACAACTGAAAAAAGTAAAGAAAATTAAAAGTCCGTGCAACGTACGGATAACACTAGTTTGTTTAATAAAAGGAAATGGAGTTTTTTTTTTAATTATTTTAAACGAAGAAGGAGATTAAAATTATTTCCTTTACAACATAACGGTTCAAAAACAAGAAAAAATGGCGGGCTAATCATCATCTCTCTCTTTAATACACACACATCTATAGCCTCACTCTCACACTAGCGATTTACAGACAGTCAGATGCAGAGCTCCGGGGAGAGCAGTGTGCTAACACAAATGGCCGAGAGGCGATTAGTGTGTGAACGGGAAATTCCAAATCAGCAGCGGAGAGTCGACACTGCGCTCGCCTCTTATCGCCAGCTTTTCGATTCCGCCAAGTCCGGAGCCCGAAACACCATTCAGCTTCAAGGCAATAGCAATATGTTTTTATGTGTGTGTTTTGGAATCAGATTTGGGTTTAATTTGCTGATCTATCTCTTCAGTTTTTTGTTAAGAGGATTCTATCTTTGGTTAGGGCAACGAACAAGTACTATTTTCAACAATTGATTATGGAGTTATCCGATTTGGGGTTTTTCTAGAGCTTCGTGGAGTGGAGTTTTTAGTTGGGGTTATTATTGAATTTGGTGGTTCTGTTGGTTGTGGCAGAGAAATTGGCAAAGCTAAAAGGGGAATTGAGAGAAGCTGAAGATGCTCTGGTGAAGGCGCTTGCTGGTATTGCTCTCTTTCTCTATTTGAAAATTTGAATGTAGCAAATGTTTAGTTTTCTTAAAACAGTATTATTCATCAGTTTTGTATTTTTTGGATATGGTTTTCTGTTGAAAAGATTCACTCAACAATTCAGTTTTTTTTTTTTTTTTTTTTTTTTGTGACTCTGCTTGTAGCTTGTAGTGGCTTAGTGATACAATAGGATAGAGTATAAACAGATAGGTCTGTAGTATTGTTAAAGAGCAGATTTAGGTGCAGCTAATATGCAAAGAACTGTGTGATTAACCTGCTAGGCTCTCAGTATCGATAGATAGTTATCATTTGGTTCGATTAAAAAAAGGTAGAATTAGTTTCTCCGCTAAAACTGCATGTTCGAATTGCTGAGTTCAGGGGATGAACCAAATTCTTTTCATTTAGTTTATGTACATCAAGGGATGGAATGTTTCTTTAGCAAATACTTGAAATTGAGATTCATCACACACAGTCACTGATGTTAACTTGGTAATATAGCTTTCTTTAGAGTACTGATCTCAACAATAATTTGATTAGAGCCATGCATCTCAATGGACATCTTGCGAGGAAGTGACATTCTGCCAACAAATTTAGCATGTGCATTTAAGAAGAAATAATATACGATCAAGTTAACAATTTGTGTGTAGTATCTTTTTTCCAGGACTTCATAATAGATAGGAATTAGTTCTTTTGAATCACAAACTTCAAGGAAGCAACAATTGTTTCTCATGATACCAACATGTCTAAGAAGCAAAGCATGGTTTTGAAAATTGTCATCTGCAAATGCATTTAACCACATCAACTGTGGATGGTGCTAGTTAATGCTGACAGCAGAACATCTTTATCTGTTAATTTGTTTGAGTGGCTGTGCTAATCTGCCTTCCGTTGCCACAATTGTAGTGAAGACTCGCAAAGAGGCAAAGCGGATGACGATCATGGAATCTTTATCTGTTATGAAAGCTAGAGTTGAAGAATTGAAAGGACTTGTGAATGATCAGAGGGAAAGGAAAGATGAATATGCTGCTATTATGTATCAGCAGTCTGAAGGTGTGTTTTCACTTTTCTAATATTCTGACTGGAATTGTTTTCTTCCAGAAGTATTACACCATTATGCTTGAAAATGTGGCTTATCAGCTGACATTATCTTAGGAATTGCACATTTGGTTTCTGATTAGGCATTGATTGGAATACATAGGAATTGATTATATCAAAATCTGAACATGCAGTCATCCGTGAATACCAAACAGTAACAATTACACTTTTTTTAGCTGACTTCATACCTGCCTTTTCTTTTGGAGAATAGCATTGACAGCATGCAAGGAAAAGTCTGATCAGAACAGGGAATACAAAGAACAAATAGAGGAGGCTATTTCTTGGTATAAAAGAGTCCTTGGTTTCCGTATTGAATGTGGACATGGTAAAGAACTCCTGAGACTTGCTGAAACTCTTATACATCATTTTCATCAAGATGATATTTCTCACCCATTATCTTTCTCCTAGGTGTAAAATTTATATTCACAAATATTAGACCAGAGAACCCAAATGAAGAGTACTCCTTTGTCATTCGTCATGAGAATGAGACTTATAATTGTAAGTAATAAGCTTTTGGTTGATTTTTATTTCGTTGAACAAAATTTTACCGTCTGTTTTTGGTGCTTCTTTTTAGTGCTCAAATGTGATCCACATCTGAGCGGGACAAAAGAGCTAGTGAATGAATTAAATAAAAGCAATGCACTATTCAAATTTGTGAGAATCATGAGAGAAAGATTTCAACAAGCTGCAGCACAGGGTACGTCTTCATTTATCGCTTGTATAGGTATCTAATAAAGAATAGTTTTAAATATATCTCTTCACCTTTGGCAGGTCATGTTTCTAAGAAGACATATAATGCCTATCCAGAGATTTCCATGCATAGCTCGTCTCTTGATCAAGATTCTTCATTAATTTCACGTTCTGCACCAGTAGCTTCGTTTTCAACTGATCACAGACACGAATCTACCCCAGAGAAGGGACTACAGTCTGCTGAATCTAATAGCATTCCGAAAAAAGTTGGCAAAGGAAATCAAGTTCAGTCTCCCAGATCTGCTTCTTCTGTTCGTCGTTCCTCACGTCTGAAGGTAATTTGTACTCCTGAAGCGTTAACTAGGACATGAAAAATTGGACTGTACATCAGTTCTTGGACTTATCTTTTAAACTGGAGATATCTTTTTACATCCTGAAGCATTACAACTAACCTATATCTGCAGAACGTGTAATCTATGTAGTTCTATTGTGTTGGTTGCTGAGTATCCAATGATTATCTGGTTTGCGTTGGTAGAGAATCAATATAAGGACGTTTTGACAACATGTTTCTTGCAACCGACCAATTCCTGTTGCACTTGTCGATCTTCCCTACTTGCAGTGATGTCCTTGCATGTCTTGCTTTGTTTCTGAATGTGGAAATGTGGATTTTTGCAGGCTAAGAATTAAAGATTGTCTCAGTTCAATCAAATCACAATTAATTGTATTGCTGAAGGGATAGTTGTATCATCTGTTCTGCATAGCTCGTTTACAAGCCGTAGCTGATGAGTTAGTGATGCATGACGCGGAAGTCCACATCAGTATGCTCCAGGTGATGCAATGTATCGTAATTTCTGTTGTACATTTTGGAATATATTAATTGTTGACATGATTAAGTTACATATATACATTCTTAACCAAGTGTAATGATGTCTGCTAGAATGTACTAATACACACTAAATAGGTAGAAGTTTGAAAATGCATCTATTTTCTTTCTGATCACACCATCCCTACTTAGTTTCTATTGTTCTTTCTTTTGACCTGGTTGAGAGATGCTTCTCATAAGTTGTGTTAAATTTGGTTTTTCAAAGAATCTATGAAAAGTTTGTTATCTACGTTATATATGCATTACAGATTCTTATAATCTTGATTAGGAAATAATACATTTGACGTTGTTTTGATGTTGAACTTGATATATCATCTATGTCCAATGCCACTTCAGTTTTGATTTTTCTGAAATTTAAAAATTTGGTGGAAATTTGAAAATATACGAAAATTTATGTATTTACACACTAATTTTCAAAACTAGCAACAAATTTTCACCGGGTCCGTGTCGGTGACAGTAGGGCAGTCGTTGCACCATTCGTGCAGGTCGCTACTTATGCGATACAATTTCCTTCAACTTTCATTACTCACTCGATGTGTGCTACATTGTAGGGTGCACATGAATAGAGTGGTGAATAATTGTGAAAATTAAATGTTTTAGATATATAATTTTACAAATAGATAAAAAAAATAAAATAATAGATCGTTCAGAGTTCGTTAAAAATATATGATCTGAACCGATATTTAATCTTTTGTCCCGGATTGAAGATACGGTCTGACCCGACCCGATTCAATCTGTTGGCTTAATGGGCTTGGGCCGGCTCTGAACTGGGCCCAACATTTTATAGTGTAAGGGCTGTCCGCTTTTGGACGGATCTATTTAATACCTCCAAGAATTAATCTCTTTAATTACATTTGATTTGATTTAATTTTGTTATCATATGGGTATTAATCACCATCTTTGGTCTAGTTATCAATTACCATAATTTATTATTGAATTCATTTTTAATTTTGAAGCAAAAATAGCTTGAGAAAAGAATGTGGAATGAGGTGCCACTCACAACAAAAGATTAACCATTTACTGATATGTATATATTGTAGTACAATTTTGAGGTTTTCCTTTCTGATAGAGGCGGACGCAGATAAAAAGATTAGTAAAAGTTATATTTCATAAATATTCTAGAATATTTTTTTAGTGATTCAGATCATTGATAGGAGTTTTTGTATAACAATTTATATAATACTCGAATAAATTTGAAGACCTTATAAAAAAGAAAAAAATCAATAGCCTTGATATGGGCTTAAGTCCCCTCTTCAATCAGTATGTGTTCGCGGCGTTCGCCCATGCTTTCAGCCCATTTCTACTCAGCTTTCAAGAATCACAAAAAAAAATACAATTTTATTATTGATAAACAAATAATTATTATCACCACAAGAATGGAAATATTTTAATCTAAAGCTAAAGAGTGCTTGTATTATTTACATGCCTAAAAAGTTATATAATAGGTTCAATTTGTTGTAGAGGATTCTTCTTCACCACATTTCCCCACTGGGAGGAGAAATCGCCTGTGCATGAGCGCACGCGTCTGCTTCCATAGCTTCCTCGCATTGCTCTCATCACTGGCCAGCCCCGAGCAATGGCTCTCGTTGCAGTCCGCGAAATATTTGCCGGTCATCCCTCCCACTCGAGGGCTCAGTGCAACGTAGCACGTCGTGGCTGCCCCCTGCACCATGAGATACGTTAAGGGGTCGTTTACTTTGAAAGAAATCAAGAATTTTAGTGAAATAAAAATATAAGTGTTAAATGGGTAAAAATATCATATTCCAAAGGGCAAATTGCCGGAAAAATCATGAAGTTTGGTAAAATTCTGGTCAATCCTGCAAGTTTGAAAATCAGCCGCTAATATCGTGACTTTGTCAATTTTCGCAATTGTCCTATTACGCTTGATTTGGGGAGAAATTGTTGCTGATGTGGTCGACAAAGAATCTTACGTGGAGAAAACGGCCGGTAACTAAATCAGCCACGTTTGCACCAATTAGTCAGCCATGTCGTTAATTGTAAGACATGTATACGACACGTCAATAATTTAAGACACGTAGGATACCAAATTTTTTCATCGTGGGACAATTGCGAAAATTGTCAAAGTCATGATATTAGCGGCTGATTTTCAAACTTGCGGGATTGACCAGAATTTGACCAAAATTCATAGTTTTTCCGGCAATTTGCCCTTAACTAAATGCAAATTGTTTAGCAACTAGGTTGCAGAGAAGTGGTGGAATTCAGTGTAAGAGGGGCAATGGACAGAAATGGCAGCTATGACTATCTTTTCGGATCATAATTCAGTATGTGATCGAGAAACAGAGCATTATTTCATTCAAAAGATAAGAGAAAGAAACTGAAGATAGGGAAGCATTGAGCCTCTAACAAGGCAACAAAACATGAGCGCTAAAGCCTAATTCTTACTAGAAGAAACTTACTTAGTCCTTCAATTTCCAGAGTTATGCCCCCACCCAAACTTAAAGAGTCCTCATCATTGCATTTCCAATCATAGTTGGTGAATAAATAAATAAAACTGGTGATTCATGCATTCTAGCGGCAGCAACCATAGGAACAATTCAAAAATTAATATTACTATCAGAATCAACTTTCCTGCTGCACGAAATTTATAAAATATATATTACCAATCAGAATCTCCCAAAGCAAAATCAACTGGGTTTCGCTTTAGTTTAACGAATTCATTTGGGTGAAAAAAATTATTTTCAGTGATATTTTCTTTTTGCAGTTACTTTATAATGACAAAATATTCTTTAATAAATAAAAAAGACAAACAAACAAAATGTTTAATGAGAAGAGTGAAGATGTGATTAATGATTAGCTCCCTCTCTTAATGATTTTGTGATTTTTTGTGTGACATGAAATTGATCCTTTTAAGTGACTGTATGAATTAATATTTCATATTATTTTTTTCTTTTGCTATGGAGATTAATATTTCTTCTCATCTAAAGCTTTACATCAAATATTATCTAAAATATTTTATTTTACTGTCGTTTTAATTTTTAATATAAACACTAAATTCTATTTATTCAAATTTATAACTAAGAATCATATTATATCAAATATTTTAATATGTATAATTAACATATACTATTAATTTCAGAACTAATTTTGTAATAAAATTTGTTTAGACATAAGACTCATTATAATGCTAAACAATTGTCACGATAATATATATGTATATATAATTAAGGTAAACAATTAATAGTAGAAATTTAAATAGTATAAAATTATTATATAGCACCGATGTCAAGAAATTCGGCGGACGTTAATAGTGCAAAACCTAATTTGATGTTGCATTATTCTGCACTACTCCTCCTCTTTGGTTGAGTGATTTGGTGTTTTGGGTTAACCAATGAAGTTGCCTTATTCAATGCAAATTACGGTAATATACAAGTAAAAATTTTACACCCTAAAATAATACAAGAAATCAATGTCAACAAAAAAAAATTCACGATCTGAATTGAAAGAAGAAAAAATATATGCTTTTTCAGCAGTCACAGATAACCATAATTATGTCAAAGTCCAATGTAACGTAATAATAAAACAAAGAGGAAAAAAATAAAAAAATAAAAATGCAAGTTTCACAACCCACATAGCATGCACGAGTACAATCATGTAATACAATAAAACACAGGTAATCGAAAGTCACTAAAACATGCAGCATTCGCTCCCACACCTCATCTTTACAAATGCATTCTCATTGTGACTTTGCTCCTAAACGCTCAAGTGCGGTGCTCGTGAAATGAAGCTCTTGCCATAGCAGGAGAAAAATCAAGGCACGAGCATCTAAGAATCAGGAGCCCTGCGAGCATAATAGCCCAACACCATCACGAAATCCTTGGCTGATGAGCCGATTGTGGCTTTCACTCTGTCTGTACTAGTTGTTTGAAGCCACAGATCAACCAGATTGTTCAGCGTTAGCGTGGGGATGATGGTCTGCCCCATGCACTTGATGTCAACCTGGAGTTTGATCGCCAGAAAATATCAAACAAACTGATCGGAGCTGTAAACTCAATTCTTTGCAATCTAAATACTCGTGTGAGTGTGCATATGTGTGTGCGTACTGAAGCTGCTCGAATTCAAATGCTAAGTCAGAGAGGTATAGAGTTCCATGCACATGTTTATATCAGAGAAATGGGAAGCTAGACTCCCACAGAAGTGAATGTCCATTAACTATAGAAATGAGGTTACCTCAACATCATTTGTAAGATCTAACTTCCTCTTGAGGTACTTTTGAATAAACGAAACTGGTATACTTCCGTCCCTGTGAAAGAACACAGTGAATGAAAATAAGATTCAGTTATTTACGACATAATCCATCATAGAAACAATATTGTGAACTATGTATGCAAGTCTAACACCAGTTATCCATTCTACCTCCCTATTGAGTTTTAACCAGCAAAACACATTCAATAATTATAAACTATAAAATCTTCCTCATAGTGAATTTTCAGAAGATACAATAAAAAATCAAGACCAGAAAAATTGTAAATTAAAGCCCTAGGAATTCGGTAGGCATCATCAATCAAACATATCTTAAATTCACTGAAGAAAATTAAAGTCCAGAGTCCCAGAAATTATTTCAACTGTAATTCCTCTTCAGAGTTTGGTAGCAATTCCAGAAGGACCAATAATTATCAAGTGTGATGCACCAATCACTCAAACAGCAGGTTGTCCATTGAATCAGACATAAAATCACTACTGACATAGAGGATGGTTGGCGAAATAGGGTTTACAGAAAAGCATGAGGACGAATGGCCAAAGAGGGTGCACAGAAAAGCACAAGGATGAAAGGCCAAGCAAAGAGGGTGCACAGAAAAGCACGAGAAATTAGATGATTTGGTTTTGACAAGGAAATTGACTAGATAATGCAATCAGCAGATATTTCATGAATTGTGAGGTAAAGGCAACTTGATTATCCACCACCCTACTATAAACCACAGGAAAGTATGAACAAGGCATGTATCTCAGCTCAAAGTTCAACCTTCACTTTTTGCACATAGCTAATTCATCATAAGTTGAAAGTATTTAATTTGAATGAAGTTACAGTTACAAACAGTCAAAAACAGTACGAAACTGTCGGTATCCTCTAGCACTAAAAACTGCCATGGTTTAGATGTAACTACAAAATATGATATGTTAATTTAGCAAAGTTGGATATACGCTAATAACCCAACAGTTTTGAATCAAAACTAAAGCCAATACATGCACCGTGTGCATCTACACATTTATAGAAATATCACTCACAGCATCAAACAGGTCCAACAGGAAATGCTGGAATCAAGTTAGCCCATTACCATCCCCAGTTAGTAAGGTTTTTTCATGCATTTAGGAGAGAGAGAGAGAGGAGATTAAGTTAATCGTAGAAACCGACTTAATTAGAGAAAATTTTGTGGACATAAGGACCACTTGCAATCTGCAGAAGACACCAAGGCTGTAAAATTACTGGACAAAGCAATTATCTAAGTGAATCAAAAGCACAAATAAAAAGAAGGCAAATTCTCAAAATTTGCATCAATGAAAACCTATAGTTCTGTTAAGCAAATTCTTTCACATCTAGGCTTCAAAATAGAAGATTAAACAGTTAAAAAACTGCATTGCTGCTGATATTTGCTAAGATTGTTTCAGATAGACTACATATGGTGTCAAAGCAGATTCATGAGGTAGAGAAATTTTGTGGTAACACGAGCAATATACATACATAATTTCGCTAATTTCCTAAATGGTCAACCAAGATAATTAAAACAAGATTGACTGACACTTAACACTAACCAGATCTACATGTCCAGATTTACAAAGGCTTCAAATTTGTAAAAGAAAGAAATATCATAATTAATTGACCAAAACAATTAAAACAAAGCTAATAACTAAGCACTATATTATCAAACTGGCACAGGAACATGACAGTGCTAATCACTATAACACTGAATGTCAAAAGAAAAAGAATTAATATTCAAGCACTGCTTTTCTGATTTTCCAGGAATGACATTTCTTATTTTTCTCCTTCCTCAGTACATGATGTCATAACTCATAAGACACAAAATGCGCCTGTTATTGGTTATGCCAAAGCAGAAACATTACATTTAACAGCCAAAACAGCAAAACATAGTAAGAACTTACTTTATTCTCAAGTAACTTGCTGAAACCTGAGGCAAGGGTAATGCATCTCCACCTCTGAAAAGTTATTTTATAGATCAGATTCATCAGCAAATAAGTTTTCTCATTCAGAAGATCCAATCCTCATAAAGCTCGACATAAGCTACTTACAGTTCATTAGAGGCAACTAAAGAAAACCAAATGGGGCGGTTTCTTCTGTCAAATTTAGCACCGGCAGCATCAAGCACAACCTGAGGCGGAACCCTGAAGTTCCCAAAATTTTGCGCTTTCTGCCGGATTCTGTGTAGCTTCTTAGGCCTCTCAATTTCCGGAGGGGTATGGTCACTACAATTCTTCTCTTCTTTAACTTTGGATTTCTTCCTCTGTTCCTTAATTTTGTTTTTTCTGAGAATACCCTCCTTCTCATAAGGATTATGCTCTTCAGATTTGACATGAGAATCATGTGCGTTGAACTTGGAGGATTTGCTTCGGTTTGCTGCTTCGACCAAACAAGTTAAAGGCTTCCACAGATCACCTTTTCCTTCCCATTGCTCAGAACAATTCTCTCTTTCTTTATCAGGACTATGATTTGATGGCTCTCCAGCAGAGGAGTTCTGCAGCAATAGCAGTAAGCGTGCAAATTGGTGCATGGAACGTACAAAGTAGCTCATGTCTAATGTTTCACAATTTTCTATACTATACATACCTGTCTATTATTGTGAGTATATTTAATCAGCATCTCTTGTGAGCTAGAGCTTTCAGGTTGGTCCTCAACAGAATTCACAACAGGCTTCTCTATGGTGAAGCTGGATCCTCTTGATGCTTTTCTAGCAACGGATTTTGATCTTCTCCCAGTCATGCCGACCTGTGTTGATACTCTTGGGGTACTGACCACCAATGATGAAAGAGATCTTTCCTTCCGCTTAGCAGGCAATGCAACAGGCGTCACTACCTCAGGGGCCTTAACTTTTATCCTCTTATGTGGAAATATTTTTGCCCGCACGTCTTGCAAATTATGATCCGGCCTGATCAGGAATGATACCAAGATATTAGTGAAATGATGAGAAGATCCTTAGAAATTTGCCTCCGAATCCAGAAATCTCCATGAATTACTAGCTAGGAACATATAACACCAATAGAAGAGAGTTAAACATGAGAGTTTACTTTGACAGAGCTTTCAGAGTATACTCAAGTATAAATCGACCCTGACTATCTAAATTAGAAATTTAACCATAAAACTCCATTTAGCTTCAATGGTACTGGTAGACATGCTTTTCTATGTTCAACAAAGGGATTTAAAGACAGCATAAAAGCATGTTTGACAGGTTGTGTGCTTGTGCAAAGGTTGTATCCTTGTTTGTAGGCTTGTAGCTAAGCTGGAAAACAGAAGTCACAATGTTAAGTAAATCAAAACAATATAGTAGAACTGACCTCAACTTCTCCAGTGGTACACATCCCAAGTCGATATTGCATATTGGACAACATTCCATTTCCTCGTCTGAGAGCTTCTTGTATATGCATTTCCTGCAAACTATATAGCATCATAGAAATAGAATATCAGGCCATGCATAAATAAAGATGTATAAACACACAAAACAAATTATCGGAAATTTTAGGGAGAAGAAAAGCAATGCATCGTCAACTTGACCAAATATGCACAGACATCTAATAGAGCACTCTTGGCATAACACATAGCAAATTTACATTTCCTGACTAATCATACACATGTTGTGGGACAAGTTACAAACTTAAATGGCTATTGTCAGATTCTAATAAGTCGTTCAAAGGTTATTGATCATCTTTATAGTCGTAAAAAACATCACAACAATGAACCGCACAGGCACGCACTGTTAATTGGCCCATTCATGTTTAAGGCCTTTGGTGAGAAATATTTGACACTTGTCATTAGCTTTTGAATCTTAATTAGCATGTGGTTACAGAAAACCTTTCAACTGTAAATCAAAAATTCTCAAAGCACCATTACTTTCGTGAATAAAACAAGAGAACAAGGACACTAGTCCCATCTCCTTTCATTCAATTCAGCAGCACTCACATTGCACATATCACCACTAATCACACAACAATCTCTTACGCGTGGAACAACAAATTCGGTATACAAATGATAAATTCCCACAAACAGAAGCTCGTAAAACCAAAAATCACAAGCAAACCACAAACGCATCAAAATACCCAGATCAATAACACGGAATCCGTACGACGAAAACCCAGATTCCCACCGAAAAACCCAGGTCAAAAAGGGCAGATTCGGAACTCGAAATCCAAATCAAAATTCCAACAACCAGCCACGATTTACGACTAAATCAGAAATCCAAGACAATCGGATAAATAAAGACGAGAAGCAGCGGCAACTCACAAGTGTGGAGGCATTCGATAATTGTGGTGGCGTCGCGGAAGAGCTTGTGGCAGAGAGGACATGTCATGCATGGCGCCAGCGCCTCCCTCCTCACCTCAACGACCTGGTGCGACATCGTATTATCCAATTCACTCAATTCAACGGGACAACACCACCGCGCTCGAACCCACGTTACCTTATGCGGTGCATGCTATGCCCCCAAGCGCATAGGAGGCCGGATTTACGTCCGTTTCCTTTCTCTCTACTGCGCCTGCATTAAACCCATTACCAAAACTATACAATTATCAACAAAAAACCATGAGCTTCGGAAAACAAGAGACATGGAGTGTGAGTGAGGCGAGGAATAACCCGCAGATTTGAGATGAATTGTTGCTAACAGAACCTGCGAATCGAGGACTGATTCGGGGAAGAGGTGATTTGGGGGAAACGGGAACGTGGGTGGGCTCAAGGCTGAAGAGGTGCCGCCTTGTGGATGATCTGTGGGTGTGTGAGTGCGTGTTCTGTGTGTGCGGGGGAGGAGTCGAAATCGATACACAGAGAGAGAGAGAGGGGGGAGAGAGAGAGAGAGAGAGGGAGGGCTTTGTTGTTACAATCAGCATGAACCAAAAATAAAGACTTTTTAAAATGTTGGGTGTATAGTATTCTAATATCTTGTATTCTAATGAAAATCTTTTCAGTTTGTAATAGATAATTATGAGAAAAGTACCCAAAATTCAAACAAAATTAAATCAAAATTTAAAAATGGTTCAATTTTTTTTTCTTATTTTTGTTCTGTTTGGTTTTGATTTTTGGCGAATTTCGGTTCTATTCGAATATAATGTAAATCGAAAAAAAACCAAAAACCGAATTTATTTTATATATATATATATATACATATATTTTTTGGATTTTCGGTTCACTTCGGTTTTATAATTCGAATTTCAATTTTTTAAATAATTCGGTTCGGTTTGATTTAATTTTAATAAAAATTGATATTTCAATTTGGTTCAATTTAGACAAAAATTCGAAACGAAAATCAAATGCTCACTCCAAATAATAGAGCTTAGTGAAGAGGTGATAATTTTAGTCGGAAGACATGCAGCTTTTTGAAATTGTATTAAGTGCATAAAACAAAACTTAATAATCATATTTCGCCCTCAATAGATAATTATTTACAATATTTAAATAGAAAATGTAATTTTTAGCATTTTTATAATGGTTGTAAAAAATTAATATTTGTCTATTTTTTAAGATTACAATATATTTTCTAATTTCTTTTGTAAGATCTCAGTTTTTTTTTGAAGTAATATATAAAGTAACGACGTATACCGCATTTATGGTCCAAAAACAATCAATTTTATTAATACTTTTGAATCTCGTGATCTTTATCCAAAGCATTAATTTACGCACTACTGATAAGTTATTACGTATTTTATCGCACCAATTTTACGGAATCTCGGCACATTACTTTCCACGTGTATATGTGGTGGAGGTCGATATTCATATTTATTATTTGTATTTAGGATGGTAGTGAGATTTAAATTTTTTAGTTTGTAGAAATTTATTGTTTTTGTATTGAATAGTGAATACCTCTCTATCAAAATCGTAAAAACAAAAATAAGTAGAGCCATTTGTATTTGAATTGTTCGGTGCTGGCTGACAGTTGGGAGCGAATTAGCGGAACCTTATTCTATGTTAAAATTTCACTATTTTTTGTTTCTGTTAAATGTATATTGAAGATATGTTTGAAAAATGGAGTTCAAATGTGACGGTCAAAAAGGAATTTAATGTATATTAAAGTAACTACTTTCATGTTTTCAGGTTTGACCATAATATAATATATGAAATTATACAAAGTCTTTCAAAATTTTGTACATGGTGTGAATCCATATTTACTATAAAGAAGTTTGCTAATCTCGTGTTTGCATAAAATCATGCACAACAATAATTTTTTAATCATACATTTGAAATCTTATTACTAGGCATTCTATGAGCAAATAATCATCTTTAGTAACATCAATGATTCAGATCAAATTAATTTGATACTAGTCAACCCATTAATTATCACGTTTCCCAAATGTTCAAATTCGCATTATTTCAATTCGCGACTCAATCCTTTATATAAAATTTTACGATACAATTCTAATATATGATCCAATCCTTCCATATATAATTACATGTATAGGTAAGGATCTAGGAAACAAAATTCGTGAAGTCGGAACTGTTGTATGTGAGGTTGATGACGACTCGTAAGACCGAATTTAATAAAAAAATGTTGGTACTCGTGAGCTAACAGTGGGCCACCTAGGCTCGTCCCTGACATGTATGTATATATTAAATTATTGGTATGCTCATAATTTTTTTTAAAAGTAAATAAAATTTGCCTTTCATAATATTGTAAAATCTTACTTTTTGAAGGATTCATGTTGTTAAATTAGTAGTGATAGGATACGCAACCCGGCCCACTAAAAGTCCGGCCCAGCAACAGGCAAGATCGGCCCAATTGAAGTCCAGCCCTGCTCATAGGCCAACAGTTCGGCAATAAAGGAGCTCGGTTCACCAGGGAGTTCAGATCGTAAAGGAGTTCGGCACTAAGGAAGGCAGAAGTTCGGCCACAACTGCCCACTACCTCC
>JAYDZE010041643.1:15930-26683 GCA_034509125.1 Monilaria moniliformis | reverse complement strand
ATATCTTTAAAAATATAATAGGGGCAATTTAGTAAGGAAATAATATAATTAGTAATAAAATCAATTTAAATAAAGTCAATTCAATTCAATTTAAAATTCAGGGGTATTATGTATGTACAATTTATGTACATTTATCTTTTCCCATAATTTAAATATGTGGATATTTTTTAAGAACAAAATGCGAAGACAATGACTGGACAACAACCTGTCCTTAATCAGCCCAATGGCCCAACCCGTTTTTAACGGAATCATCTATGAAAATTCAACTGAAAACCACATTTTCTTCGGGTCGGGTCGGGTCGGGTTCAGTATCTCCGTGCATGTATAAGAGGGAAAAAATAAAAATTAATAAAGGCGTTACAAAATCTCTGGGCAGAAAGATACACGTGGACCCCTATGCATTATCATCTGTCAGACGGACGGCCCAGATTGAACAATCCCATAGATATGTTCGTCTTCCCTATTCGCCCCCCGCTTCGTGCCAGATAACACCAAACACAGAGGGTCTTTTCGATATTTGACCTTCTTCTCCTCTCCATTATTTTCCCCTACTCCACAATTTCCAAAATTGCTCGGACTTATCACAACCGTTGTTTCGTTGAATCGACGGTTGGGAGCTATTTAGAGAGGTAAAATATTAAGTATTTTATTTATTTATTAAATCTATATATTCAAGAAATATACGTACCACTACATACACGATCGCCTCGCATCCCCTCTCTCCGCGAAAGCAAAATCGACTACTTCGTTTCCGATTCTGTCTCTCTCTCTGAAATCCAATCACTTTCTTTATCTCTTAGATCCCTAAATTTTCGCACTCTGTTTCAAAACCCTAGCGATCTAGCAGCTGTTCAGTTCTCGTTTTTCTCAGTACATTGCGACGATCACCGCTTTGTTTCTCAATTCAATTCCTATTCCTGGTATGTATTGCTTCTGTATATTGTAAGTATCTGATTCAGTCCTAATTCCTGTGGACTGGATAGCGACACAACATGATCTCACACACATAGATTTCGCGCCGGAATTGGGACATGAGTGTTTTCTTGGGTTTGAATTTTTGTGAATTCAGGGAAGGGGTGATGAAAATTGGAGGATGAACGATGCCGCTGCTGCGTGGCGGAGTGCGCAGAGGCCGGAGAGGGAAGCAGCAGCAGCAGGACCAGCCACTGCCGAATTACGACGACGAGAACGTCGGTAATAATCAGAACCAGGACAATAAGAAAAGTAGCCAGCCGGCAGAGGAAAACGCGGCGATAGCAACGCGTACGAGGAGGAGGAGGAGAGCGGCGGCGGCGGTTGCGGCACCCGTTGATGACAAAATAGTTGCTGCAGTGGAAGCGGCAGCAGCAGCAGCGGCTGAAGTGAAAGAGGCTGAAGAGGATAAGCGGGTTTCGGAGGAGGAGAGGGAGGAGGTGGGCGAGAAACCAATGGATGAGTATGATAGCGGCGGCAAAAGCGCAGACAAGGCAAATGTGGCTGATGATGATTTGGCCTCCGCGCCTCTCCCTGAGAAGGTGAGATTTTTTTAGTATGTTGTTTTGGGATTTGAATTTTTGTCGTAGTTCACGGTGGCTTTCTTGGTAGCTTGCACTAGGGAAAGAAGATGATGATGGTTCCTGCATGCATGTATTCGATATGATAGATTTGTTATATTTAACTAAAGTTTAAAGGTTTTTAATGGCCGAAGAAATTGAAGATTTAATTTTTATTTCAGATGGCATTTGGTATCTGAAAATGTTCAATGCGTTTTGGGTACTTGTTGATTTCTGTATGGTGCTCACACTTCACATACACCTTCCCGAAAAAGCACGATCTTCTATCGAAATCTGTTTTTTTTTTAACCAATAGATTCTTGTGAAACATGCTGGTGATGGATTTGCTTATTTCTTTGTGGACAAAATTGGATTCTGAAAGATCAGTATTAGAGGCATTGGTTAGGTCCAGCATAAGTATAATATTAGGATGACGAAACACCATCTAATTGATAAAACCTGAATCTTGAAATGTATATATTAGAGGCATTGATAATTAAGTACTATATTCAGATGATGCAAAGCCATCTAGCACTATCAATGTGATAAATGCATGACTTTTCCCTGCTTTCAGTCTATGCTGGTTGAAAATTATGGCCAGTTTTACTTAATACTAGACGACGTTGATATGACTTTTAACTGGAAAGGTTCAAAAAGCATTGGTGTACTAGTAATAAGTCAGCCGTTTGCATGTGACTATTGTCTGTCCTCTTGAAATGGTTCTATAGCAGCGACATAGGATTGGCTAACAATGTTATAAGTGGTGTTTCAGTATAAATGTGTTTCTGGCATTGTACTTGTTACTTAATCTTTTATTTTTGGTTGATGCTTGCAGGGTTGTGCCTAGATACTATTTTTTGAATTTATGACTTTGGAATGTGAAATTTGAACAATCTGTGAGTTATGTTGGAATTATAAAAATATGCATACAGTTGATGTTTATTTAATTTGATTAAACACAATTAATATTTGTCTCCGTCATATACAAAATTAACTGTTGCTGGCCAATTGTGAATGGGGCAATCTTCTTATCTCATCATATAATGATCAATTCTATTCCATTTTTTTGGATTATACAGGTTCAGGTTGGTGGTTCACCATCATACAGACTTGAAAAAAAGCTGGGCAAGGGAGGCTTTGGACAAGTGTATGTTGGTCGCCGTATCACTGGTGGTAACATTAATGAAAGGACGGGTCCTGGAGCCATAGAGGTACATATGTGTGCAGTTTATTTGTGTTATATTATAATTGACCAAATATTTTCTTACTCCAAAATTCTTGATCACCATAGGTGGCCTTAAAATTTGAACATCGCAACAGTAAAGGATGTAACTATGGTCCACCTTATGAATGGCAAGTTTACAAGTAAGCATTTCTGTTTCTTCTGCGTCAATTAGATGGACGACATATCTCTTTTCTTATCTTTTGTACTGCATCATTAACAGTACTTTAGGAGGAAGCCATGGTGTTCCACGAGTCCACTACAAAGGCCGGCAGGGTGACTATTATGTTATGGTATGCATATTGCATGGTCCTTTTTTTTCATTTACTTTTCCTTATAGGTTCTATATTTTTAAGCGGCACTTGGGTTGGACAGGTCATGGATATGCTTGGACCAAGCCTGTGGGATATTTGGAATAATAATTCTCACACGTAATATGTTCCTTGGTTTTTCTGTTTTTTCATTATACCATATTTTCTCATCTTATCAAACTGGTAACTTGTCAAATTGCAGTATGTCGGTTGAAATGGTGGCTTGCATTGCTATAGAATCAATTTCTATATTAGAGAAAATGCACTCAAGAGGGTGAGGTTTCATCTCCACGTACAAGTGTGGTTCCTCTGATGTTAATTGGCTTTCTTTGTCTGCATAAACAAAACACAGGTTTTGCGTGTCTGGTTTAAGAGCATTAACATTTGAATAGCTCTGTGTCTGTCATTGGCTTGTTTCATCTGTGAAGGTTGATAAGAAAATTTTCTATCTTGTTAGTTGTATTACTTGTTACTGCAATTATCTTTTCCCATGGTATGTGAAAGTGTTAGAATAGTTGCTCTTTTGTCTGGTTTGAAGTTGGTGTGCTAATATGATATTATAATGCTTAGGCATCATTCCAATGATAGTTTATTAATCCTTGGCCGATTTATTTGGTTGTTTATTATATATAACATTACCCTGTTAGTGTTTCTATGATGCTTACTGTTCATGTTTGTTTTGAGATTCTTATAACCAGATATATGCTGTTCCGATAGATAGATGAAGGCTAAGTTTCCATAGCTATCATAGGATATATATACATAGTTTGATACTTGTTGTTTGGCGAGGGAAGCTAGTAGTGGCGAAATAGCAGGGTACTTACTTTAGTTGGAATATATGTAAGCATTTTATAGTAAATTTTTTCTCTGTGAATCTCTTCAATGTCATGGATTAATAAATATCAAGCTATTCAATATTGCTTAACTTTTGATGTCGGACTTACTAATGATTACTTGACTTACATGCCAAAAATGGCAGGTATGTTCATGGGGATGTGAAGCCTGAGAACTTCTTGCTTGGTGCTGTAGGAAGTCCTGATGAAAAAAAGTTATTCCTGGTTGATCTTGGTTTAGGTAAATGTCTTGCATATCCTAAATGAAACATCTATTTTTATTGTTTTGGGTATATTTCATTGCTAAGAGCGACTTGCATCAGCTACTAGATGGAGAGATGGCAATACAGGTCTGCATGTTGAATATGATCAACGTCCAGATGTTTTCAGGTACATGCATGCATGACATTGAGTTTTTTATGACATTTCTGCATTTCCCTGCTTGCAATTTTCCCCCCTTGGTTTTCCTGATCTTTAGAGTTTGAATATGGGTTTCAGGGGTACTGTTCGGTATGCCAGTGTTCATGCTCATTTAGGTAGAACAGGTAGTCGCAGAGATGATTTAGAATCTCTTGCTTATACACTGGTCTTCCTTTTGCGAGGACGTCTGCCTTGGCAAGGATACCAGGTCTTCTTTTTCTACCTTATGGTGTTAAAACTTTTGATTTTGGACTTTACAGACATTTGCTTATGTCAGCATTCTTTTTGCCTCCCTGTTATGGTTCTTCTTTTCAATAGGGTGAAAACAAAGGATTTCTTGTTTGCAAGAAGAAAATGGCGACATCGCCAGAGTCACTTTGCTGCTTCTGTCCACAACCTTTCAAATTGTTTGTGGAATATGTGGTAAATTTGAAGTTTGATGAGGAACCTAATTATGCAAAATGTATCTCTCTCTTTGATGGGATAGTTGGACCAAATCCAGATATCAGACCTATCAAAACTGAGGGTGCACAGAAGGTGCCTATTATTACTTAATCTATACGTCACTGAGTATATCTCGCTTATATAGTTTCATTTGTCTAATTCCTCTCTGTCTTTGTTGGAAACGAAGCTTATATATCAGGTTGGTCACAAGAGAGGCAGGCTGACTTTTGAAGATGAGGAAGATGAACAGCCTAAAAAGAAAGTCCGAATGGGGTTGCCTGCAACACAGTGGGTTAGCATTTATAATGCTCGTAGACCTATGAAACAAAGGTATATGTTCCCTAGTATTGCACTTGAATCCTATCAATGTTTGCACTGAATTCTTCTCTTGTATCTTGTGGTTCCCTTTTGAATGTAATTCACCAGTTAGTTTGCATGTTTATTATTTTGTTTGCTCTTATGACAAATCCAAAATTTACGTTTCTTGGGTTTGTATTGAAGATATCACTATAATGTGATGGATGTGAGGCTTTCCCAGCACATTGATAAGGGGACTGAAGATGGCTTATTCATCAGTTGCGTAGCATCTTGCCAAAATTTGTGGGCATTGATAATGGATGCTGGTACAGGCTTCAACGCTCAAGTATATGAACTGTCACCTTTCTTTCTTCACAAGGTACATGCTGGTGGCAGTTTACGCACTCTTTAGTTAATGCTTGATGGGAATATATATTCTCTTTTTTTGTACTATCTATTTGATTTTATCTGAAGATGTTGGTGCAATAACACTAATTTTGTTCTGCTTACAGGACTGGATAATGGAACAATGGGAAAAGAATTTCTACATCAGTGCAGTCGCAGGAGCTACCAACGGTAGTTCCTTGGTTGTTATGTCGAGAGGTGAACTTTTAGTCCGAGGTTAAATATTCAGCTTTCTGCGATATATTTTTATATATGTTCATTCAGATGCATAAATCGAATTCAGGGACACAGTATTTGCAACAATCCTACAAAGTTAGTGATTCGTTTCCATTCAAGTGGATAAACAAAAAGTGGAGGGAAGGTTTCTACGTGACCTCCATGGCTACATCAGGGACTAGATGGGCTGTGGTTATGTCTCGTGGTGCTGGATTTTCGGACCAGGTTTTCTCGCTGCCCAGAAACACTTTAGTCATCTTCCGTTGTATTTGAAGTTTGTGGCGTTTCCTAATTATATCACTGAATCCTATATAGGTTGTGGAGCTTGATTTTCTATATCCAAGCGAGGGCATCCACCGACGTTGGGAAAATGGATACCGTATAACTGCAACAGCAGCAACTTCCGACCAGGCTGCTTTTGTCCTAAGTGTGCCTAGAAGAAAGCCTGTGGATGAAACACAGGAGACGCTGCGTACATCCACGTTTCCGAGCACGCATGTCAAGGTTGGTCCACCGTCATTTTGGTTTTGTCCGTGGAATAACACCCCACATCCATCAAATATGTTAACTGTATCTGGTTCGTTACAGGAAAAATGGGCAAAAAATTTATACATTGCGTCAGTTTGCTATGGACGTACAGTTTCTTAGAGGGCGTGACTCATGAGGTTGAACAACTTGACCATCAGAACCGCGTACAGGATGGTAATGGTGGTGTGCAAGAAGTTTCCAGGCGAAAACAAGCGTACTAGTAGTTTTAGGCACAGTACAGAAGGTAGTATTAGGATCTTGTGTTGGTTTCATTTGCATAAAGGAGACTAACGTCTTGTTTTTTCTATTATCTTAACAAGTGTTCTTCTAGGTTTATGCCATTGCAGACAAACCAGTGTTTATATTGCTCTATCGGCACCCATACTGGTTGGAAATCCACTATTTTCTTCATGTTCATAACTCTGTGTGGTGTGTGTTTGTGTGTGTGTGTGAGAGAGAGAGAGAGGATCTTGGCTGGGGTCAAAAACAGTCTTGTTATAGCTATGAAAGATTGCCTGAAAGCTGAAACCATGTTTAGCGCTAACAGTAAAAAAAGATCGATTTAAGCCTAAAATCTTTACAAGCGCAGAGACCGAGTATTATTAAAAGAGTCCATCAAAGTCTCAGTTGCAAACAGATGTAACTTTCAAACACTTTCTCCTCTAAAAGGGAATTTACTTTAGGTGATAGATTGGAATGGCGATAATATACATGATTGTGTATTTGAAGGATTATGATGAAATCTAGAATGATTCAATCCATCAAAATAGTCGATAACCCAGCCATATGCACAGCTCAATTTGTCGCCCTCAGAACAGCTGCAGCAAGCTCTGAGCTCCACTGGGCTGCAACGGCACCAGCTTACGATCCTCGCTATCTTTAGCCTCCAGTTTCATCGGCCTGTAACACAGTTTCTCCGCTGTAACCTTGCCCTGGAATCAAGATAATTGAAAACGTTAGTATCGGAACACGAAAGGTGCAGACAATATTTCTAGGATTTTCACTACTGTAACATGAAACATTCTTTCTAGGAAAAATTTACACCTCAAGACCGTCGTGGTCCCAGCGGACTGCAAAAACGCACGTGCATCTGCTGCTGTCGTGAACCTTCCTCTCGATTTCCACAACATGTGCGTCACAGTAGAGTGCATGATCCTCGGCTTCCTGGTAATCAGTGGCAACACATATTATCCAGTCGCCGGAGAAGAAGGCTTTACCACCATGCATCTTGAAGTAACAGAGAAAAAATGCAACAAGAACAGAGAAATGAGGTGGTACCCTGAAGCAAAGAACAAGATCTCCGACACTGACTTTGACGCATTCAGATTGTTCCAAAGGGATTGAGCGTTCCCGTACTGCCTTATTAATGCTCACCCATTCGTCTTCCTCTTTGCCGAAGCCAGCAAATCTCACACGAACAAGCTGTCATATTTTTGGAAAAGATTTGAAATGTGAAGTTCCAGACACACTAAACTTGCATTAATAAATGGTTGAAAGTAAATCTCGAACGACGATTTCGGGGCGTATGAAGATTTGTGTCATTGTTTCTGAAGAACTGATGGTCGACGTTTATCACATGAACAAGCACCATTGACATATACATGTTAAACAAGGAATGATTATAGTGTTTACAGTTTGTATTTAAGCCTCCTTGTTTCTTGGATGGGTTCACCTATCAAAATGAATTATTAGCTAAGATTAAGTTTTTAGATCAGAACCCTACTGCTGGTGTCAATTACCCGAACATGACCAACGAGTTTCATGAAGAGGGTTAAGAGGTTATACATTTTTGAAGTTTATTCTCAAGAACCATCACCTTAAGAATCAGAACTGATTTAAGAATATTAGTTATAAAAATATATATTTTCAAGAGAGATTTCTCAAGGTAAGAAAGTCAGATATTAATACATGCACAAGTCATGATAGATAAAGAACTAAAAGATGGTAATTCGAAGGCAGGCAACAGAAAACAAAAGTAGAGTACCAGATCCCCCGAGTGCGTGACTCTGTAGCTCAGGAAGGAAGCAACATCAAACCTAGGAATCGAGAAAGTGAAACTGAGTGAGATTGTACAGCAATATGACTAAATGTGAAATACTCTTATCAAATATATCATGTTAATTGCCTGAGCATATACTTATCCAAAGGAGCCGGAAAGTGGTTTTCTTAACATACGATATAGGCCAGCTACCATATAGTAAACATGTTAAGTCTCATACTGCTTGGAATTCTCGAAAGAGTACCTCTGACTACGATACAATACTTGACTCCAAAAGCATGTGTCGGATAATGATCAGTACATCTAGGTTATCAATGCACGTACAAGTTTCGGGAAAAGATTGTGAAGCCATGGAATTTCTGTCAACATAGATTGAATGCTCACCAAGCAGAATCCTTAGCTGATCTAGCTTCGAAAATCAAGGTTTGGAGCTCAACAGCTGCTTCACTCGCAGGAATTGTTGGCACTGCATAATTTGCAGAATTGATCATCTCCAAATGATAAAAAAATGAGACTCTACAACTGTGCTTCAATGTCCATTTAGCAAACTAGGAAGTCTTACATAGCTTCTCTAGGAATCGTGCTATTTTTAATTTTGAATTCTATGAATCCAAGATCAGACGAGATGATTGTATATGTTTACGAGATTCACGAGAGCTTTGTTTTGCAATTCGTACGAAAGAACATAATATCTTGTGAAGGAACACAAAAAGCAACCTTTACTCCTCTTTTTCATTATAGCAGTCTTTGAACCACCACTTCCTTTATTGGGTTTAAATTGAACTACAGCTGCTGCATTTGTTTGTTTATCGCGGAACCAACTTTGCACCTGCAATACAAGAAACATCAACAGCAACATAGACTCAAATGCTTAAACAATGCATAGATACATAGTATGGATTATACAAAGAAAAAGCTTCGAAGAAAAACCTGTTCCCATTTTATAGGCGGTTTTTCAGAACGGTGAATGGAACCACTGCATAAGAAACACAGGCAAAAAAAACAACCAAAAAATTAAACAAGTTCCTTATAAAGTCACAAAGCACAGATAGAAAAGTTTATTGGATAAATCCATTAGTAATTTAGTACAACAAAATATGACAAGAAGAGCTCACTTAAATTTAATGGAGAGCTCCCGACAGAACTCTTCTCCGGTCGTTTTCTCTCTCATTTCCTTATATAAGTTCTCCATTTGGATTATCTGCTCACAGGCAGTCAAACCAAACATCTCAAACACATTTCAGCAGCAAAAGGTCATAAAATTCCCCACAATTTGCCAAAGTTCATTATTTTTATATCTTCCAATCACAAGGAATAAATTATAAATCAATATCCAGTTGCAAAGCAAATGCCTTTCCTCATCATAGAGGCTTTAAACGAAGGATTGCAATACAAATTTACAAAACACACACACATACACACGTATATTCTGAAAGCTAGATAGCAATTATCTTGGCCAGGTGCCAAAATCCAACTCCAATACCCAAATAGTTGAGGAACTACATTGCAAGAACTCATTTTTCCCAAACCCCACAAAACTAAAATGCAGAAAAATGAAAACAACTCCAAATTCGTCAGAAAAAAATGATCTTGATTGTTGATATTTCAGCATGCATATGATTATAATCCGGAAAAACAACAGAAAAATGAGAAGGGCCCATCAAAAATGGTTTTTGGACATCCTTACCAAGCAACAGGTGAAATCTTTACAATATTAAATTCAAGAAAAAGAAAAAGGAAACAGAACTCGAGGAAAACAAGCATTTCACATTTTAGCAACAAGGAACAGCAGGAGACACCTCTGCTAACGTGAACTCAGGTGAATTATCTTCATCTTCCATCTGTGTGTGTGTGTGTTCACTGAGTCAGTCTCACACTCAGTCACTCGCACACACAGATTCTTGAATTTAATGCTTTCTGTTAGAAAAAATGTTCTTTTTTTTAGATTTAAACAAACACTATTCAAACCCGAGGTATTAATTGGAGTAAAAAGTCTTGTCCATTTCGTCGTCATTGATTTTAAGGGAGTGGGAGATTCTTACTTAATTTTCTCAATCACCGGACTTTATGCATTTGTTTGTTCTTTTTTTTTTTTACACGTTTCATTTGGTTTGGTGAAAGTAAAGGGTAACATAAAGTATGAATATGAAAGTATAATATAAAGTGTCAATGTATTAATGCCAAATGACTTATCTATGCTATTAGGTAATATATTAATTGCAAAATAAAGAGAACAATCTATTGTTTATGCAATGAAAAAAGAAAAACATAAAAGTGAAATGTGACACGTACCCATTTTGCTACTAATTTGTGATTCCAAAATTATTAGATAGATTGATAATGCAGTTTAGTTTGTTCATATAACCAAATATTTTGATTCAACACAGTCAACTTAGTGGTATAATATCAGAAGGTATTTGGTCCAATTTTGGGAGATCCAATTATATTGCAAATCATATATTTTATATTGAAGTGGTCTAATTAATAGAGCGAAAAACCTCACTCAAAAGTTATGATTTTTGGATTCTACCAATTTTTAAGTTGAA
>JAYDZE010041643.1:0-15830 GCA_034509125.1 Monilaria moniliformis | reverse complement strand
GAAGTGGTCTAATTAATAGAGCGAAAAACCTCACTCAAAAGTTATGATTTTTGGATTCTACCAATTTTTAAGTTGAACGAAAAATTAAAAACTTTTAAAAATTCTCAATTGTCCTATTTGACTAAATTAAATAACAAAATTTTAAAAATTCTCAATTGTCACATCTGACTATTTTTGGGACAAATCGAAATTGAGTTGGCAGACTAAAAAGTCTATGTGGAATAAATGGCCGGTTAGCAAAATGATGTAGTATTGTGAGGCTTAAGACGACTAGAGACAGCGAGAACGGTTACACTTCTCGAATCATCAATTACTCGTCTCCAACGAGATTCTGTCAGATGGGACAATTGAGAATTTTTAAAATTTCGTAATTTAATTTGGTCAGATGAGACAATTGAGAATTTTTAAAATTTCGTGATTTGTCATTCAAATTTTGTGAGGTGCGGGATAAACCAAAATTGACATATTCTTTATGATTTTAAGGACAAATATCCCTTGATCTCATGAATAAGTATTGCAGATTCAATCTAATTTAATTAACATAATATGATTACTCACGAGTCATGATCTCTACAGTGTTTCAAGATAAATTTGAAAAATGGGTAAAATGTTAAGTCTGACTCAAAATCACTCGTAAAAAAGAAAAGAAAACTGAAAAAGGAAAAAGAACTCTTGGGCTGGGCTTAACAAAATTAATTGGTTACATCTGACTCACTCTTTATGGACTCTGGCCCAAATATTATATGAATTTTATACAAAATAATGGTAAATAGAAATTAAAAATCGGTAAATAAGAGTAATTAATACACACAAAATGAATTGGTGGGTGACAGAAATGGTAAAATCGTCATCCTCTGTAATTGGGTTTGTGAATTTTGGAGGTGAATATATAAATGCCATTGATATATTGGACTTTTCATTTTCACCTTTGAAGACTGGCCTTCCTATAACATGTTTATATTGCCCACCGCTCCACTCCACCCCTGCCAAAATTATTTAATAAATAAAAAATAGAGTTATCCAATATAAATATAATAAAATAAAAAAAAGTTGCATCATTATGAAAAAGAGCTATATCCCATACCTAAATATTTTAGGTATCCGCATTAAATGTCTCATTTTGCTTTTATGGGATGTCAATAATTGAATGTCTTATTTCAGTTTTACTATTTTTAATAAGTAGGTCTCATATTCCACTAACTCATTCTACTCACATTTTATTATAAATTTAATATATAAAAATAAGACTTACATTCCACTAAATTTTTCTACACGCAGTGTAATGATTGATGGAGCTCACTAATGATAAATTCGAGTTATATGTATATTGTCTTTAAAAAAGGTTATATATATATATATATATATATATATATGAGTTTTTACTGATCATTACTTTTTCTTTATATTATCTTCTTCTTTTTTCTTTTTCTTTCTTGACTATATTTTAAAAGGTGTTTGATTTATTTTATTATACATTCTTTTATTTTTATTCTCCATTGCAGACATTATCATGACATTGCCATTTACATAATTTTAATTGCATGTTTCTGTTTGCTATCATGAAAATGACCCATGTTTTTTGGGTTATTATGATATAATCGACTACTGCAACTTAGGTTTTTTTGGGAGAGAAATCAGAATCATTTTAAAATCTTTAACTATAAAGATCTACAGTAGATGCATCTCCATACTTGATAGATGTACCACCTAGGGCTGGGTTCGTATCCCATTAGGTGTAAAAAAAATATTTTTATTCGTTCATTTCTTGTTAATTATTTTATATGCTTGTTCGTTGATTTTATGTACGTGTTCGTTATTCTCATTTTTCACGAAAAATTCAATTCTTACTGGACCCCTACTATACTAAATGTATTAAATAAACAAATAATGATAGCATGAACTAAATGAGAGCGATATTCACGGATGGTGCCCCTCACGTTTCTCTTTCTCTCTATATATATGTTAGTCTATTCATTTATATGTATTTATTAAACTCAGTAGCCTTTTACTTCAACCCCCACCGTGCCATCTCTAAGTTCACACTTTTTTATAAGTTTGCCCAAGTTTTAAGATCATATATTAATTTTTAATTACGAAATCCTCTATTTCAAACGATACATAAATTACGAAAATTACCTGCAACTTGTCTCCGACGGTGACGATGATCGAATTTCTAGCGGGACAAAATGAAACCCAACCTTTCTTGGAGTAAACATGGAAATCAGTTGGTCCACTCCACACATGCAAACTCAATGCATGAGAAAATTCAGATCCCTTCATCAGCATTCTTATCACATCATATCTCAGTGAATTCTCCGATTGCTCGCCGCCCATTTTCCGGCCATGTTTCTGTATATAGCATACTTTTCCGGCGCGTTCTTGCTTCTCCGGCGACCCATTTTCCGGCAAAAACTTGTTCAAACTATGTAGCTGCAGAAATAGCATAACTCTCCTACCTACTTCTTCCATTTGCCTCGACAGCTTCTTCATTTCTTGGCTGCACGGATTGATTGCTCAAAGTTATTAGGAAGATTTTGGTTTACGTTTTATTAATTGTTACAACAATAACACTATGTTTCAATTAATAAAACAAAAGTATTAAAAAAAATTAAATGACTGAAAAATGACGCTATGTGAATTTTTAAGAAAATCGGAACATATAATTTATAGAACGATATCTTTTTTTAATATTGAGGTTGAAATGATGTAATCGAATTGTACTAAACTTGTAGTTTTGCTCCAAAAAAAAAAAAATAGTGTTACACTGCTATAATTTATAAAATAGGCCGAAACTTAAATTGGATCAAAGTTTATGAAGTTTTTTGGCAATTAACCCCCAAATAATCCATCAATATATTGTATAAAAAAGGATAAAAATATGTGAAGTGACAGTTAAATTTTTTACCTAAAATTTGAAAATCGAAACGGCCAAATTCCCTCCATTTCCGATTTCATGGCTGCCTCATCACACCACAAAAACTCTTCGCTCTGATCTCTGATCTCCTCCTCGCCGTGGATCTCCTCGAACCCGCATCGCCTCTCCGGCGACCTCGCCGCCTTCTTCTTCTTCTCCGGCGGAATCTTTCCGCAGGCGAGTACGAGAAACAAGACGAGCCCCATCAAATCCGGCGAAATGCCATGGTTGATCAATTCCAAACACCCAACCTGCGCGATCAGATCACAGGTTTTGAACCCCATTTCGTTTTCAAACGAACCCAATTTCTCAAAATCGATTCTTGGCGGGTTTTGGACCGATTTCTCGCGGGGAAAAACCCGGTCCGGAAGAACCAGGTCGGGGACTTTGAGGGACTGCTGGAGGTATTCAGTCAAAACGTCGTCGTTCGCAAAGGGCGACTGCCTTCCCGGCGCCACCGGAGAGGGCGGAGGAGCTCGGAAATCCACGGCGTTGCTCCGCGGCAACGGCTCCGGTGTCACGGCCATCTTCTTGGATCTTGATTTCTTTCCTAGTATGTATTGATCTAGATTTTTTTTCTTCTTATTCTTTTCTGTGTGAATCTTTTTGGCATCAAAGATTTGGTGTATAATAAAGATGAGAAAATAAAAGGAAGCAGCAATGATGGAAATGTTTGGATTGTGAGCTACATTTGGAGAATAATCAAGCATGTCATTTTCACTTTTTATTTTTTATCTTTCTCATATGGTTTCATTTTATTTCTTTAAATGAATTTGCTTTGTTTTATTTGTGGGAGTTCAATTTTTAGCTTTTAATTTGATTGTGTTCAAAATTAGATTCAACAGAAAAAAATCATGAAACTACACCTTCTCCCTCGTATGTACCGTTGAATTTCGACGAGAAATCAATTTACGTTTATGATTTATAATCAATTTACACTAGTGCCAAATTAAATTATTAGTGCAATTCAAATAATATTAATCACTAACTACTTTTCTAATTAAATGTTAATTTTGGTTGAGAAAATAGAAAGATCATTTTATATACGTTTTCATTTGATAAAGTTTTATAAAAGGTGAATGCGAGATAGAAAAATTATGCAAATTTGATGTAGGATATAATTTCGTCCAGAGTTTGAAAGATTATAATTGACTTGTGAGTATCTCGTGTAGAATTTAACTAACTACCTCTGAATTCATGTAAGAACTGATTTCTGATAAGCATCCCGTCCAAATAAAAATCTTCAATCTTGTTTCTTATTATATACTTTATGATTCATCTTATCGATGTGGAAGCAAAAGAGGAAGAATATTAAAAATCAATATTTTAATATAGAAAAATAAATTCTATGTCAATAGATTTATTTAATTCTAAAGACGATATTAGATATTAGAAAGAAAAAATCCTTTTGATCTCATTCTACACCTTTTAATCTTGAAGCTCCTAGACACCAGGATCTTCCATTTCTAGATAATAGATCTTAGGAAACTAATTAATAATTATTCAAAAGAATTACCTATCATTATTAATAATTAAATATCATAAACATTTAATAATAATTAATATAATTGCGCAATCAAAACTGCGGAATTTCAAATGAATTTTTTAAGAAGATAGGTATTTCAAATGAATGATAAACGAGACATTTTCGTAAATTCATGTTTGTTTCTGACATAATAAGGATGATATTTTGTCTGAGTATATGTTTTTACGTATGTCTCGCCATAGCACAAGTATATAGAATTAATCAATTTAATAGTATATATATGAATATATTAAAATACCTTTGTTTATGAATATATTAAAGTGGTTGATGATTTGACATGTATTCAACGGACCTAGGTGGGGTCGTGCGGGGTCGGCTGACCCCACCGTCGGCTTACCAATACCAAAAAATTCTATTAAATTCCATTTTTGAATCGTCGTCGACCTCACGTGTAGCAATTCCGACCCGAGTTTTGTTTCCCGAGTCCGTTACCATATTAAGAATATAGGGTTGGAATTATTAACTGCAATTTATTTTTGTCAACTATACCTACCACCCCGAACGAGAAATATCATAATTACATTAATGTCAAATATATCCATATAATCATATTTTTGGCTAGAAATTCAAATTTCTTCCTGTCCTTCAAGGCTTGATTGTGGAAATATTAATTTTCCAGCACTGCAAACACCAATTAACTATTCGTATCAATTATACAAATGAAAATACATTACATTATTTACATAACAGCTGAAGATTCATTTCTGACAAGAAAATCAAAGCATATATGTTATGTAGGATTTGGTATTTTTCTGTATATATGTTATTCTTTCAGAAAATTATAGCAAGTCATGACAAAAAATAAACAAAAACCTTGTCTTTCATTACTATATAGATTATCTGTCAATTTGTGCAAGAGATGATGAGAAGAACATTCTCTCCAAAACTATATTTAACTCAAAGCTCAATCATGGATGGAATGAAGATGCATTTTCTTCTCTTTTTATAATAAAATCTGTGCTAAAAAAGAAAGTGACCTTCCACCAGAAGCATGCAACTACTCAATCATGCACACTTTTTGGTTGATTCTCCTTTATTTGCAGCTCAAATCTAGTTAGCATTCCGCGCTCTTGAAAAGCTTTGAAGAGTGAAGATGAAGGAGATGAAGAACGAGGTGGAAAATCATGCGAGTTCTGAAGCAATGTCGAGGCAGAGCACTGATCAAGACAAGGAGAGTAACAATGTTGTGGCTGCTGAGGAAGATAATGAGGAGTTGTTGAAGAAAATCACAAGTAGTATTGATGAGTGAGTTAGTGGTTGTAACATAACTTCTTTTTTCTTCTTTTTTTTCAAAAATGAATTAATTTTCTATCCTCATTTTTTTACTTTTTTTTTTTCCTTGGTTTTTTCTTTTATGTTTTGCAGAGAAGGGGCTGAACTTGCTGGTGTAGAAGTGAGGTTTGAGAACTTAACCGTTGAGGCGGATTGCTTTGTGGGTGAAAGAGCTCTCCCTACGTTGCCAAACGCTGCTCGTAACATTGCAGAAGCAGCCTTGAGTTGCTTTGGAGTGAAGCTGGCTGAGAGAGCAAAGCTTCACATACTGAAACACACTTCTGGGATCATCAAGCCCTCCAGGTGTGTGTTTCTGTGTTTTATATTTGTATATACATATCAAGTTTGTATTAAAAATGCAGCTAATTCTGATAAGATTATTCTACTGTCAAAATCCTAATATTTTGCTGACTTTCATTTGGTGATGTGGTAGGATGACTCTTCTACTAGGACCGCCTTCATGTGGAAAAACAACCCTATTGTTGGCTCTTGCAGGCAGGCTAAGCTCCAGCTTGAAGGTGTGTGTTGGATCACCTAAAAATTCCACAATTACTTGAATTCTTACTTTTCACTTACTACAAAAGAGGGAAAAATCCCTTTTGAATGAACTCTTCAAACTTGTGAACAGGCAAGTGCCGAAATCACCTACAATGGGCACAAGCTGAACGAATTCGTCCCACAGAAGACAGCAGCGTACGTCAGCCAGAACGACATTCATGTAGCCGAGATGACTGTGGGAGAGACACTAGACTTCTCAGCCAGGTGCCAAGGTGGTGGATCAAGATATGGTATGTCTAGAAACAATCTAACTCTTTTTTTTTTCTTTTTTCTTTTTCTTTTTTTTTTGCAATTTGATTAGTTTGCATTTTTTTAATAGATTTCTTGAAGGAGATCACAAGAAGGGAAAATGGAGATGGTATTGATCCAAATGCAGGTGCTGATCTTTTTATGAAGGTAGCATGAAATTTTCTGTGACAGAATAGCCATTTTTCTGATAGGTAGTTGTAATGTATTGCTTTGTTTTGATCTTTCTTTCATAAGGAGACTGCGGTGGAGGGATTTGGAAGCAGTGATATCACAGACTGTGTTCTCAAGGTAAAAGTGGAGATCATATATTAAAAATGAATCGGTGGTTTGTAACACTAAATTATTCAAGAACCTACTGTCATTTGTTTATCACATATGAGCACGTAATAATGCCAGATACTGGGACTTGATGAGTGTCGGGACACCATCGTGGGGGATCAAATGCTACGCGGAATCTCAGGCGGCCAGAAGAAGCGCCTCACAACAGGTATTCAGTCGAATACATCCTGTTTCAAGATAATGAACAAAGGAAATGAGGAAACTAAGCTACATCACTTCTGTTCTTACCTTGGTTCTTATAGGGGAGATGATTTTTGGGCCATCCAAAGTGATGTTTATGGATGAAATATCAACGGGCCTAGACAGCTCGACGACGTTTCAGGTGGTGAAGTGCATGCAGCAGATAGCACACCTCACAAAGGCCACCATACTGATGTCCCTCCTGCAGCCAGCTCCAGAGACTTTCAACCTCTTTGATGACATCATCTTCTTGTCTGAGGGTCACACCGTCTACCACGGCCCAACACAGCACATTCTTGAGTTCTTCGGAGTAAACGGCTTCAAATGTCCCCAAAGAAAAGGAATTGCTGATTTCCTCCAAGAGGTACCATATTTAGTCCCTCAAATGGACTAAAGGTGCAACTTGTTTTGGCATAACATATGTACATTTGTTGTGATAGGTGACATCAAAGAAGGATCAGGAGCAGTATTGGGCAGATACAACGACACCATACAGATACGTCTCAGTTTGTGAATTCGCAGAGAGATTCAAGCATTTTCATGTAGGCATCCAGCTTCAACAAGAGCTGTCTGTCCCTTTTGATAGAAGCCAAAGTCCTAAATCAGCTCTAGTTTATAACAAGAACTTGGTGCCTCGAAGAGTGCTTCTCGAGGCCAACTTTGCCAAGGAATGGCTGCTGATAAAGAGGAACTCTTTCTTCTATGTTTTCAAGACTGTCCAAATTGTTGTCGTGGCAGTGATTGCATCAACCGTGTTCTTGAGGACTGGATTGCATGCTGACAGTGAAGAGGATGGGGCCGTCTACATGGGAGCGCTCGTCTTTGGCATGATCATCAACACGTTCAACGGATACGTGGAAGTCTCACTCACTATACAGAGACTTCCTGTCTTTTACAAGCAAAGGGACCTACTGTTTCATCCAACTTGGGCCTTTGCTATACCACATCTTCTGCTAAGGATACCAATATCCTTGTTTGAATCTTTTGTGTGGATGGTCACGACGTATTACACAATTGGATTCGCCCCTCAAGGATCCAGGTATACATGACATGAAGATGCACACACACACTTCCTAGAAAAAATATTGAAGAGAGTTATGATTGTGTATAAAAATGGACACTAACCATGAAGGAAATTGTTGTCTCTCAGATTCTTGAAGCAACTGTTGTGGGTATTTTGTATCCAACAAATGGCCGCAGGGATGTTTAGGCTCATTGCGGGGATATGCAGGACGATGGTCATCTCCAAAACCGGTGGCTCTCTTACTCTTCTGCTCGTGTTCCTCTTGGGAGGCTTCATCATCCCTCTTGGTCAGTTCAACTGCTTAAATACTACATACACATCACATACTATCTAAAGGACTAAAACAAAAGACAGCAACATTGATAAATCTTGGATCTTGAGATTATAAATAGATGTTCCTGACACAACTGTTGCTCCATGCAGATCAAATTCCAATCTGGTGGAGATGGGGTTACTGGATTTCGCCTCTGAGTTACGGCTATAACTCCGTTGCAGTGAACGAGATGTTCGCCTCAAGATGGGTGAACAAACTGGTGAGTATGGTAACACAAGTATGAATGATGTTTATGATACAACACATCAAAATCTTGATTTAGGTTCTTGGTTTTATGGCAGGGCTCAGACAATGTCACAAGATTGGGAGTGGCGGTTTTGAAGCAGTTCGATGTTTTCCCAGAAGAGAAATGGTACTGGATAGGCATAGCTGCTCTCTTGGGATTCACAGTCATCTTCAACACATTCTTTGTGATTGCTCTCATGTACCTAAACTGTAAGTCCTACTGCTTCTGTTGAAGATTTCTTACCATTTTCTCCAGCTCACTCTCCGTTTTTCGACTGTGGTAGCTTTTGAGAAGCCACAAGGTATAATATCTCAAGAGCAGGCAACAACAGAGGGAATATACCAAGAGAAAACTGATCAGAAAGCACCAAGGCATAGACAAAGTGATTCAAAGGACTCATTGATCCAATCACGGTTAAACACAGGTAGCAGCATTTAACACACATCAACTAAAAATCAAAGATTGCTTAGATTTTCCTTAAACTATAAATGTTTTATATGACAGAAAGATCAATTAAAGATGCATATAAGAGGGGAATGGTTCTGCCCTTCACACCTTTGGCCATGTCGTTTGAAGATGTGAATTACTACGTGGATATGCCACCAGTAAGAAGCCTCGTCCCTGTCCTCCATCTTTGAATTGCATATGTTGATAACGGCATAAACTAACATAGGCCACAGGTTATGCAAGAAAAAGGAGCAGCTGAGGGGAAACTCCAACTACTTCATGAGCTAACCGGCTCATTTAGGCCCGGTGTTTTGACAGCGTTGATGGGCGTGAGCGGAGCAGGAAAAACCACGCTTATGGATGTTCTTGCTGGAAGAAAGACCCGCGGCTATATTGAAGGCGACATTAGAATTTCCGGATTCCCAAAGAAGCAAGAAACTTTTGCAAGAATTTCAGGATACTGTGAACAGAACGACATCCATTCACCTCAAGTAACCGTCCATGAGTCCTTGATGTATTCTGCTTTCCTTAGGCTTCCTCAGGACGTTAGCAACGATGAGAAAATGGCAAGAGCGACGTCTCCCTCCACAATTCATTTCCTAAAAAACAGGAGAGAGAAAAAAGAAAATCATACTGATGCTATCTATTCTTGTAATGACAGATCTTTGTGAGTGAAATCATGCAACTAGTCGAGTTGGATAATCTCAAGTACGCGTTAGTAGGGATCCCCGGTGTAACTGGACTGTCGACAGAGCAAAGAAAGAGACTCACCATAGCAGTCGAGCTCGTGGCCAATCCCTCCATCATATTCATGGATGAGCCAACTTCTGGTTTGGATGCAAGAGCAGCAGCCATTGTTATGAGAACTGTGAGGAACACCGTGGACACTGGGAGGACCGTTGTCTGCACGATACACCAGCCAGGGATCGACCTATTTGAAGCCTTTGATGAGGTAAACACCAAACAAGATCAAAGTTTTAAAATATTGAAAAACTTTTTCATTTGTTCTAATACTTGTGCAAAATGCATCAGTTGCTTCTCATGAAAAGAGGCGGCCGTGTCATCTATGCAGGACCCCTCGGCCAACAATCCCGAAACGTCATAGATTACTTTGAGGTACATCAAACTGACATAACTGTTTTTCTTGCTAAAATTATATGTACCAAGAACTCTACCTAATGCAGGCAGTACCTGGAGTCCCCAAAATCGAGGAGCAGCGTAATCCAGCAGCATGGATGCTTGAAGTGAGCTCAGATGCAACAGAAACAAGGCTTGGTGTTGATTTCGGAGACTACTACAAATCAACATCTTTATATCAGTAAGTCCATATAAACACAATTTATTTCACATCATGTAACAAACATATTAACTATTATCTGTTTTTCCCAGAGAAAACAAGGCCTTAGTTAAAGATTTAAAAACTCCACCTCAAAATGCAAAAGATTTAGAATTTCCTTCACAATATTCACAATCCACATTGAGCCAGTTCAGACTAATCCTCTGGAAGCAAAACTGGACTTACTGGAGAAATCCTGACTACAATCTTTCAAGATTTTTCTTCACACTCGCTGCTGCATTACTAATTGGATCGATATTTTGGAGAGTAGGAACAAAGAGGTTCGTATCCAAATCCTGGAATATTCAATAAACATAACTGGACTAAAGCATGACACACGGAGTCCTCTCCTGTCTCATTTCTTTCAGGGAAAACAGCAATGATCTCACAACAGTTATAGGAGCCATGTATGCATCAGTGTTGTTTCTTGGAATAAACAACTGTGCAACGGTACAACCAGCAGTCGCCATCGAGAGAACAGTTTTTTACAGGGAGAGAGCTGCGGGGATGTACTCTGTCTTACCTTATGCAATGGCACAGGTCAAGTTTAATCATACTTCATTTTAGGCCTTGAAACAGTGCTATAAACAACTGATTATGCTAACCTAATACGCGACCAACCAAACTACAGGTGATCACAGAGATACCTTATGTGTTTGTGCAAACTACATACTACACATTGATAGTATACGCCATGGTGAGATTCGAGTGGAAACCTATCAAGTTTCTCTGGTTCTTCTTTGTCAACTTCTTCTCCTTTCTCTACTTCACATACTATGGAATGATGACTGTCTCCGCCACTCCCAACCTGCAACTGGCTGCAGTTTTCTCCAATGCCTTCTACTATGTTTTCAATCTGTTCTCGGGCTTCTTCATACCCGGACCAGTAAGTTCAACGTTCATCACAACAAGACGAGTTCTCTAATATCATTATTGGACTACAAGAAAACAAAGTTGTAACTTTTTTTTGGGTTTGCTCTTTGAAATGGCAGAAAATTCCCACATGGTGGATTTGGTACTACTGGATTTGTCCGATGGCGTGGACAGTGTACGGGCTGATTGTGTCTCAGTATGGAGACGTTGAGGACGAGATAAAAGTGGAGGCAACGTCCCTTAAGTCAAGCGTTAGGAGTTATGTTGAAGAGCATTATGGATACAAGCTGGACTTCATGGGAGAAGTTGGTGTAGTGTTGGTAGGTTTCACAGTCTTCTTTGCCTTCATGTATGCTTATTGTCTCAAAACACTCAATTTCCAGAAGCGCTGATGCAAGAAAAAACTATCTCATCACTCACTACTACTAGTTTTGATTCCAAAAACAGAAAAGTATATGTTTCTTGAGAATCTAAAAATGATATTCTTTGTAAGCTATAAATGCAGAGCATATGCAATTTCTTCTTAATCCAAAAAAAAGTACAGTGCTTCTATATGTACCTTAAAATTTGTCATTATTTTCTGTCAGATAGAAAGTGTTGATCCTATCCTTTTTTATATTTCATATACTAAATTTCTCCATTTTGATCAAATAATCCCTACTTTCCAGATTCCCACAAAATAAAAAATCAAATCAGTATTTTCCATGGTGCGTCACAAGTTCACAATCACACACACCTATACACTTTTTCAAGGATGAATATTAGAATTATTGTTTTTCCCACGTGTTGTATATGTGCTGTCACTGCTCATATAACGTCTATGTCACACTCGAATTTGGACTATATAAATTTTACTCCAAATTGTTTTTCTGAAATGGCAATACTAAATTATTTGGTCCTATTTATATAATTTTAGAATGTAAGAAACCCTGAAATGGGATCCGTTGTAATAATAAAATAATAATTATAAATAGTACTCCCTCCGTCCCAATTCAGATGATCCACTTTCCTTTTCGGTTTGTCCCAATTCAGATGACTCATTTACTAATATGGCAAAAATTAGGAAATAATAAGTGACATCTAATTCCACTTTATTGCATTAATTAATGGTTTTTTATCTCTATTAATTAATTTATCTAACAACTTTTTATCTCTCCTTATTAATTCATCCATCAGCTCCTTCTCTCTCCACTTAAACTTCCTAATTAAAAGCTCCTAAAATACCGTATCGAAACCCAAGTGGGTCATCTGAATTGGGACGAATGGAGTAATATATAATAATAATAATTATTATTATAATTAGAGTATGATCTATATTTTTTAAAATTACATGAGGATTTGCTTCATAAGTTATTAAATGATAATATAATAAAAATAATAATAGTAATGATAATAACTACAATTATTATAGTTTATATTTTAATAAAATAATAAAATAATATTGAATATCTAAACATGTAAGAATTTTGAAATTATGGGAAAACGAGAAATAATGAATCAATATAAATTGGAAAGCTAGAAATGTTGAGTAAAGAAAAATTTCAAATCTACATAGAGATGGTACATCGAAGGCGTGAAGAAAATGCGCAGCACAGTTATCATGCATTGTCCCTATCCAAATGGGACCGCACTTGTTTTAATATTTTTCATTTTGGTGTTACCTCGACAGGTCCATCTTATGTCCCCACACCAACAAATATTATAAATAATTATAGCGGTAAGAAAAATAATAAATAGTTGGATGTACTGTGAGTGAAAAAAAAAACTCCCATCTTAAAAATAGTATTAATAATAATTAATAAATATATAGTAAATAGAAAAAATAATAAGTTTCTGTAATAGAAAATGTAAATAAATTTATATATTGACGATATGACTAATTTTTATATACATACTAAAATAGCAAAATAGAGTTATTGTCAAAATACAGAAAAAGAAAAGTTTGTGTGCGGCGAATCGACAACGCGGTTTTCGCTGTCAATCATTTAACAAGTCTCATACGTCTTAATGACTATTTCCTCTCATCTATCACCCTCACGCATCAAGATCTATATTTTCATTATAGTTATAATTTAAAAAAAAAAAATTACCCACTCTTGATATTGAATAGCACAGTATGATTTAGGGACATACCTAGGATTTTTATCCAATGGATGACCGAAATTAAATGTAAGTGTTTAATTTTTTTTATCACATAATATATTTAAAAAATTGCAGGACGATCGTCAGGACTCAGGATTGTCTCGAGATTTGACTCCGCCACTATATGATCCTAAATGATATGAACGAAAAGTATAATAATATTCAAAAAATAACTCTATTTAGTCTCGTAATTATAAATGCTGCAAATTATTTCTTAATCTATGTGATAAGCCAAAATTAATCATATATAATGAGACATGGCTTAATTTCAATGAAATGCTTAATTTGACTAACGCATATCAAACAAACATGTACATAATTAGAAACTGGATCAAAACCTTCATTTACCAATATTTTGATGGAATATAATTATGGAGATTGAAATCAAGTACTTGTGCACATAGTTAATCATAAATATCCATTTTTATTTTGTAAACACTTGAAAATATTTATATTTTATACATCATAATTATGGCCATAACCGTAACTAAGTAGTAAGTATAGGCGGACCTAGTAAAAAATAGGGAGGGGCTTAAGCTCCTACCAATTTCTTTTCTTCTTTTTTTTCTATTTTAAAATTTATGAAAATTATCGAAAATTATCTTTAGTCTTTATCGAACTAATGCCTCGAAATCTGAAAAGTCAGAAGTTGGAAGATTTTAGTCACTACTAACATTTTTTTCTGCGTCCGCCATTGTTGGTAAGTATGATTAAATGAGCAGCATAAGTTGGAGGCAATAACTATATATGTTATAAATATCCCAACAATGTGCGGCTAAAATATTAAGGGCATATTTATTAATCACAATAGTTTGGTGGGCGGGTATGCCAATGTAGTATAAATAATATTCGAAATTATTATTTATTATAGTGAAATAATTTAAATTTTCAAATGAAAATGTGAAAATACAAGGCTACTTACTAATTTTAGATTATTATTTATTATAGCGAAATAATTTAAATTTTCAAATGAAAATGTGAGAAAATGTGAAAATACAAGGCTACTTACTAATTTTAGATTATTATAATTGTGACTATTTTTTATCTTTATTAATTTAAATTTGCATCTGTTTATTATTAATATAATTTATAATATTTGTGGTGACATAATTTGGATAGAAGACCATCACGTAACCACTAAAGTCCACATGATAAACGGATGAGCCCCCACTGGTAATGAATAATTAAAATGTGGTTGAACCAGTCTTAGTTAGGTTTATTTTATTTTATTTTATTTTATTTTATTTTATTTTATGGGGGAGGGTATGCTTATTAAATTTGAGACGTAATATAACAATTGTCCAACTTTGGCTTGTACAATTAATTAAATAATTTTGACTTACGAATTTTTAACCAATTATGATATATTTGATATGGACGGAGTACTAACTAGCAACCAAACATTATGGTAAGATTTTATGTCAAAAGAAATAACTATGTAGATTACTATGTGATAAGAAATAGAATACGTACACGTGTTGAAATTATATAATTCTAAATTTTTCTAGAGTACAATTAATCTGATTTCGAAAGATTGTACATTTGAATTATTTCGTATCTTATAAGTCGGAGTTCGATTCATTCTACATAAAAAAAAACATCCGTCTACTAAATAAATCCGAACCATATGCCAGTTCATTGATTCAGTTTTCATATTTAAGTTTGCTCAAGAACGAATCTAAAGCAGAAATCTTAAACTGCAAAGATTAGTCGGACAAAGTCCAACCTCGAAAATTAAAAAAAAAAAAAAGGAAATTATTTTGTTAATTAGAACAAGTCAGGAGTAAATTAGTTTAATGACAATATGTTCCTATAAAAATGGTTTGTCTCAAGGGCATTTGAATTTTCATTTGCTCTATTTTTACTTATTTTTAATTGGTTAAATGTCAATTTAACCATAAAACATGATTTTTTAGTATATTTGATTTCAATTAGTAATTTTTTTGAAGCAGAAATAAATAAAAAGTATTTGAATTTACCTACAATCTAATGTGTGACATCAAATTAATTAATGAAAGAGAAATAAGAATTCAAGGCGTTTGAAATAGTTGGGATATATATATATATATATAATTGTAATTAAATATGGACCAATTTTAATTGTATAACAGAGACTAAATAATAACCGCAGAATTATTAGATCTAATGACTATAATATGACATGTGTATTGAATAAAGGATAATATAGTAAATGTAATCCTAATTTTATAGGAATATAATTTTAAGGGATAATTGTCATTTAAATCACTACTTCTAGTTGACTTATAATCAAACCCATAACTTTTGAAATTGGAACATAAAATCATAACTTTTGACATTTTCTCAATTTTCACACAGATCAAAATTTCGGTGAAATTGGTGGTGACGTGTCGGCCGGAATTCAACGAAAA
>JAYDZE010041533.1:0-26686 GCA_034509125.1 Monilaria moniliformis | reverse complement strand
AAATGATTCTTATCTTATATCAAAAAAAAAAACTCTAAATATTTGTAAATTACAAAACCATCCATAGAAATTATAATAAGAGTATAAATGTGTAAGAACAGAACATATATTATAGTACTAGATTAATACCGGGCAGAATGATAGAGAATAGAGTAGTAGGAAATAGGAATTATTCAATTAGAGATTAGAAATTTTAAATTTAGGGTTAGTATTAACCGGTACCCGGTTCGGTTCCCGGTTCGGTACCGGTTACCCGGGTACCGGAATTATAATTTAGGGTGGTACCGGTTACCGGACCGGAACCGGTATATCCGGTATTCGGGAAACCGGTTCCCGGTACGGTACCGGTTTTCCCGGATTACCGGAAACCGTTTATCACCTCTAACTATTCATGTGACCCACCTACATTTATCATTTCTTGTTTTTTTCTTATTTCTTAATTATATATTTAAATTAAATTGATTTACAAATAAAAAAATAACTAATTTCATTAAAACAACTTAAAATTACATAATTGAAAAAATATATATATACATATACTTGAAATAAAAAATTACAAATTTAAATAAAATCATTCTCATAGAGGGGACCAAAGCGTGCCCAGATTTCTTCAACTAGATCATGTTGGAGTCGAACATGTTGGTCTCTATCGTGTGTCGATTCACGACGTGATGTGTAAGTTCAGAAGTTCGGATGCGCACCTTAAGTTGGGGCATTGTTTGCAATGAAAGAGACGGTCGGGTCTTCGTCAACCCAATTAGTGGCATTGCTCATTCATTCTCAATAATCATGTTGTCCAATATGATGCATACATACATGATGTCAGCTAGCACATCATTGTACCACATATGGCCCGGACCTTTGATGATAGCGAACCGTGCTTGGAGCTCGCCGAATGCGTGTTCCACATCTTTTCTCGCAGACTCATGTTTCTGCGCGAGACAGATTCTTTTTAGGTCAGTTGGATACGAAAAGGTCTTGACAAAAGTTAACCACCTGGAATAGATGTCGTTCGCGAGATAGTAGCCCATTTCATACTGACATCTAATGGTCGTGAAGCTTATGGCATGGGCTTTACCGGCCAACACGTCGTTGAAGACGTTAGAGTGGTTCAGCACGTTGATGTCTTTGTTTAACCTGACACCACAAAATAATGCATGCTAAATCCATAGCCGGTAGTCGGCGACTGCTTAATGGTGGTTGAATAGGTGCCACGGTTGTTGGTATTATTGTAAAGGAAGAGCAATAGTTTTGGGTGTAAACTCATTGTTTTTATTTCATGCGTATGTCTCTGTTACAATTGATCTCATACATATAGAGACACCTGTGTTCTATACATGGAAAGGCAATAATCTATTCTAGTGTAGAATAATCTCATTCTTGGTATGATTTGTTTCCTTCTTTGCAACACTCCCCCTCAAGTTGAGTAGCGGTATCTCCGATATTCAACTTGCCCAAAAAATCATCCAAACTTCGTGAGTTTACTGCTTTTGTCAAAATGTCTGCAAGTTGTTCTTCAGATCGAACATAGGGAAGTTCGATAGTGCCTCCTTCAAGTTTTTCTTTAATGAAATGACGATCAATCTCCACATGCTTTGTTCGATCATGTTGCACTGGATTCTCTGCAATGCTTATAGCTGCCTTATTATCACAAAATAGGCGGCTCTTCTGAGTAGGAGCCAATCCTATCTCTGTCATCAATCTTCTTAGCCACAAAATCTCTGTTAAGCCACTTTTAACTGCACGAAATTCTGCCTCTGCACTAGATAAGGCTACCACTTTCTGCTTTTTGCTTCTCCAGGTAACTAGGTTACCACCCACGAAGGTAATATACCCGGCTGTAGACCTCCTATCTGTTTGACTACCTGCCCAGTCAGGATCTGTATAGCCATGGACCTTAAGATCCTCCCCTTTTTTGAGTAGAATACCATAACCTGTTGTACCCTACAAATATTGACACACTCTCAATGCCGCATCCATATGGTGTTCTTGAGGTTGATGCATAAATTGGCTTTTTACTCCAACTACATAGGCTATGTCGGGCCTGGTGTGAGATAGATAGATCAATTTGCCAACTAGGCGCTGGTACTTTTCTCGGTCTGTGGCATTTCCTCCCTCTTTGATTTTTTATCCGTGGTTCACGACAATTGGTGTGTCGGCAGGTTTACAATCCAACAAACCTGTCTCGGCAAGAAGATCAATGACATACTTTTTCTGTCGTAGAAAAATCCCCTTCCTTGATCTGATCACTTCAATCCCAAGGAAGTACTTGAGACTTCCAACATCTTTCATCTCAAACTCACAGAATAGATTTTTCTCAAGACATTTAATTTCCTCTACATCGTTTCCTGTGATAATCATATCATCCACATAGATAATAAGGCAAGTAATTAAATTACCTCTTCTCTTAAGAAACAAGGTATGATCTGCATTGCTCTGTTCATACCCATACTTCAGCATTGCTTGCCGGAATCTTCCAAACCACACTCTTGGTCATTGCTTCAACCCATAGAGGGTTTTCTTCAGTCGATACACTTGGCCAATATCAAATTCATCAGAGAAACCCGGAGGAGCTTCCATATACACTTCTTCTTCTTCTTTGAGCTCTCTATGCAAAAAGGCATTCGTGACATTGAACTTATGTAATGGCCAATCTTTGTTTGCAGCAACTGATAGCAGCACCCTTACTGTATTCATTTTTGCCACTGGTGAGAAAGTCTCTGCATAATCTATTCCATAAGTCTGTGTATATTCTTTTGCCACCAACCTAGCTTTGTATCTTTCTACTGATCCATCTGGTCATCTCTTGATGGTAAACACCCATCAACAGCCAACTGGTTTCTTTCCCTGTGGGAGCTTGCATTTTACCCAAGTAGTGTTTCGAACTAGGACATCCATCTCCTTGTTCATTGCATCTTTCCATTGTTTTTGCTTCATTGCCTCACTGACTGATCTGGGGATCTCCTCTTCATACAAAGCTGCCTCAAAAGCCTGAGCCATTTTAGTGAGATAACCACTGGTGTTATTAGCAATAGGATAGCGTGATTTTCTACCTTTCCATTATGGTGAATACCCCTCGGCTGGAATACCCCTCGTACTTCTTTGAGGGAGCGTGTATTGGTCGGTACCTTCAATGGCTTCTTCGATCTGAGTCGGAGCTGATTCACATTCACGTGAGGTATCTTCTCCATACAGGTCATTTCTGTCATCGTTAGTCTCATATATAGGCAAGTTACTAAAGTCAGAGTACCTTATTTCAGGAGTATCTGACAGGGAAGCATCGTGGTTAACAGGATCGGGCTGTGGCAAAGTGTTCAAAACGTGCTCGGTAGAACTGCTAACTTTCTCTGGTGGACCCACTTCCGGATTAGAAATTGGCATTGGCACTGGCAACCAGCTTCGCGAGTCCCAGTTATCAGTCTCCCCCTAACTGCGAAGGTGGTGGTAAAAGTATTCACTCTCAAGAAAATCACAGTTCATAGTGGTGAACATGTGACGGGTGGAAGGGTTATAGCACCGGTACCCCTTTTGATTTTTGTCATAGCCAAGGAACACACACTTAATAGCACACGGGGAGAATTTAGTTCGCTCGTGTTTGAAAATATGGACAAATACTGAACATCCGAACACACGAGGAGGGAGAGTAAGGGGCAAAGGGAGCTGAGTATGACGGGATAGTTCTTGCAGCGGGGTTTTAAGGTGAAGGATTTTTGTGGGAAGACGGTTGAGAAGGTAGACAGAAGTGGCGACAGCCGCTGGCCACAAAGACTGAGGGACCTTCGAATCAATTAAAAGGGCTCTAGTCATTTCTAGGAGAATTCTATTTTTACATTCAGCCACACCATTCTGTTCGGGGATATAGGGGCACATAGTTTGATGAATGAGGCCTTTGTCAGAGCAAAAAGTTTGCATATTGGTATTAACATATTCTCCACTGTTATCAGATCGAAGGGTTTGAATTTGACAGTGATATTGGGTGCACACAAGGTTATAGAAGTGAGTGAATTTATCAAAGACTTCAGATTTACTTTTCAAAAAATATACCCATGTCATGCGAGTACAGTCATCGATGAATAACAGAAAATATTTAAAACCTTGCCCACCAACAACGGGAGAAGGGCCCCAAACGTCAGAATGCACTAATGAAAACAAAGTGTCTACACGGGTATTATTTAATCTAAAAGTATGTCTGTGGCTCTTGGCCAAAAAACAAGTATCACAGTCTAAATAAGAAGAGTGAATAAGTCTAGGAAAAAGGATTTTCAAATATCCTAGAGATGGGTGACCTAACTGACGGTGCCAAAGCCAAGTCTGTCGGGTTGTAGATCTGTGAGTTAGCATCGCAGTTCCGTGTTGAGTTATTTCATCCACGTAGTACAGCCCGTCATGTTCAGTGCCACGCCCAATAATCATCCATGTCTTGATATCCTGTAACATGCAAAACTGATGCTGCATTAGTAAGGTACATTTCAATTCTTTAGTAACGTGGCTAATAGACAGGAGTATATGAGACAACGATGGAACATAAAGACAGTTAGATATTTTTAAAGTGGGAGAGATATTAATGGTCCCGGCTCCTTCAACAGTTGCTAAATCCCCATTAGCAGTCATGACATGTGATTTTTTGGATTTGGTAATTTTGTCAAAGTCGGACGCATCAAACGACATGGTATCTGTCGCCCCACAATCAAAGATCCACTGAGAATCTTTGGAATTATGTCCCGTGGCGCTACTGCCCAACGCCATATTTTCGAGGATCTGAAATTTGTTAGAACAAAAAATAGTATCCTCAAAAGTATTGTGACAAGAAGCATGGGGTCCAATCTGCAAATTCCAAAAAACTAGGGATTGTCCCTGCAAATAATAGTTGGTTGGGGATTGAAATAGAGAGGAAGGGAGAGATGGAGAACTTAGATGCAATTTCTCTCCCCATTTTATACCTCCCACATTGCGGGCAACCTTAGCCGCCGCCTACGGGTCTTTCGTACTCTCGATGCCTTCTCTGTTGCCGTCGTGTCCGGCGCCGCTGCTGCCTGCCGGCTTGGCGTTGGCGGCGTGGTCTCCGACGACTGCGGCGGCCTTGGTTCCTCCTTTGGGCCGTGACTTTTTCACTTCTTCCCACCAATCCGGGAAGCCAATGAGATGGAAGCATGACTCTTTTGTATGCTTTCTTCCTCCACAGTGTGAGCATACGAGCTGACTCTTGTCTTCTTCGTTCCGGCGGTTCCAGTTGCTCTTGCTTGGGTTTGGGTTTTGACCAGTTCGCGCTCTATAGTGGTCTTTGGTTGTGAGACCTGTTCCAATTCCTCCACTGCCGCCCGATGATGGTTCCTTCCCATCCACTGCTACCGGCTGGAGAATCTGAGCATTGGCGGCTTCGCGACGGACAAGGGCATACGCCTTGGTAACTGAGGGCAGGGGTTCTCTCTTGAGAATCTCATTTTTGACCGGCACATATTGGTCATCCAAGGCAGTAAGGAATTGATAGAGTCTATGGGTTTGGACGATTCTGTGGTGGATCTCTATGTCCTCCGGACACTTCATGGGATTCGGCTCCCTTCTATCGATGGTCATCCAAAGTGCTTGGAATTTGTTCCACATCTCTTCGAGGGTGCTATCTCCCTGTTTCATGGTGTTGGCCTGTCGGTGAAGATCAAAGACTTGTAAGGAGTCGGCTCCATTCCCGAACATCACGGCTAGTCTATCCCATAACTCCTTGGCAGTGGGATGCTGGGACACATCATTGATGAGACTCGGATCAATGGTTTTTAGAATCCATGAGAACAACTGATGATCGGACCGTTGCCATGTTCGAAATTCTGGTTCGGTGTCGGGGGGAGGTGCTGGAACTCCAGTGATGTGAGATGTCAAATCTCTCCCCCCGATTGATCATGGAATTGTTTTGTGTCAAGTGGTGATTGATTATTTACTAGTCTATAGTGATGCATGATATTGTACTCTGTTTTCATTTCTGGCACTGATGATTTGGATTTCATATAAACCTATAGGAATAAAAGAGAAAAGTATTGAATCTAATTGTGGTATCTCAGTTGGTGTTCTTAACCTGCAAGTTTTCCACAGGGAATAAAATCATATCTATGGAGACTAATTCCAATTATTGAAAGTGGAATAGATTGTTCAATTGGTACCAGTATCATTATCAGTATAAGAATGCATCATTATGAGAAGAAGAATGTATCATTATCAAAGAAAGAATGTATCATTATCACACGATAAGGTTTCATTAATCGTAGAAAATATATCATTATCATAATAAAATAGTATCATTATCGGCAGAAGTAGTTTTCATTAATCGTTGACGAATTTATCGTAATCATATTAACTATATCAAATAACAAATAATTATCATAATTATAAATCAGATCTTTGGTCAAATCTGTTATGTAATTTTCAAAATTATTATGCATGCATTATCGAGTAATATCCGGCCGACTAAAATTGTGATTAATCAAATTTACATTAATAATCTTATACTATTGTATCTAATAAAATGGCGGTGCCAATGGCGGAATAAAGGCTATCTGATCTCTCAATACAATGGTTGTATTTTGATCTTAATTCCTATAATAAAATTTGATTCAAATTTAATTATATATATATATATATATATATATATATGTTACGGTATGAATTAAACAAAAAGGTATCATTAAGATTTTAAGTTTTCAATAAAAAAAAGTCGCAAAAACAGTCCACAAGTATCACATCAACTTCAAGTTCCCATACGCAACCTAATTTTATACATGTACATATTTGTGTATTGCAGATAGAGCGTAAATTGTAATGATATTATTATACAATACTAAATTCTAAATATCTAAATCTTGGCATTTTTTGTCCTATTATCAGATATTAGAGTCCTACGAGTTCAATTTTTGAAGCGTTGGGTTGCAATTTTAGTTACATTCATTTTTATTTTATTATTTTATATTGTAATCAATCATATTAAGGAGGTAATGCTAAGGATAAGCATTTGGATTCAGATAAGATTTTTGTCTAATTCGAACCGATCTAAAAATCTGAATTTTGCTGAATATAAATCTGAACCGATCCAAAATATCTGAAAATCTAAATTGTTATAATTTAATCCGAACCAAACCGAAAAATTTGAAATGTCCGAAAAATTCATAAAAATCCGAAAATTCGAAATAAAATTTTCTAACTATTATATATATTAGGTTGCAAATATTTAAATAAAATAATATTTGAATTAAATATAATACTTAAATAAAATTACAAATATATTAAATATATTTTGGTTTTTTGGATTTTTTTGGTTATAAAAAAAGAAACAATTCGAATCGAACCGAGAATATGGATTTTAAAGAAAAAAATATGATCTGGATCCAATCCGCAAATTTTAAAAATTCAAAGCGAATTTAATATATCTGTTTGGTTCGGTTCGATTATTCGGATTACGAATATTTTGTTCACTCCTAAGTAAAGATTTCTAAATTTTTTATTATTGAAAACTTGTGAAATATAACATGAATTCAGGAAAAGCATAACTAACTACCAATGGTATATAAAGTATTAAACATAAACATATGCCCACAACGTAAGTTAATGCTTGATTGAGAAAGGCCGATAGATGATTTGAACGAAGAAAAAGTTTCAAAATAGGGTGGCTGTGGCTTGCAGTGGGAAATTTCTATTATAATCAATTTTTGGGGTCGGAACATCGCTGTTAGTTTACTATCACAAACTTACATGGGCCGTCAAATCTCTGAGCTGTCTAATAAGTTGGTTGGGCCTCATGCATAAGACATGAATCATATGATTAAATCTATAGATAGTCACTATTTTACTTTCTATAGTTCTTATTTAAAAATATTAATAAAAATACTATCTTGCCTTTTACAGCCTAAATTAGCATAATAATAAGTATCTATATATAATTTCATTTACATAATACCCCAAAAAATACATTGAATTAAAGCATCCAAAATTTGATGACTTATAGGACGAAAGAACAACATCATTTCCCTTGTTCTTCTCCAACCATTTTTGACAAACATAATGCGATTTTGCTTCAAAATAGGTGATGAGAGAATCGCGGCCAGGGACAGAGGACATAGGCTCTGGGGCCCATCGCCCCTGATAATTTTGGAAAAATATTTTGGTATTTTCATAATTTCACATAATTTATAAATTAAAAAATAATTAATATAGAAAAACAAGTTAAATAATTAATCCCCTTCTCATACCTCACACAAGACAAACGCGACGTAACCTTCCCCCTCTTTCTTACAAGTTGTTGTTCTTCTCCTCACTCATACAATAGCAAAATCACATGCCTACGTTTCGATTCGTCATCGCCGCCACAACCAGCGAGTCTTTCCAACACGCCACCGCCCATCGTCGTGCCTTCTCTGAACACCGCCCTGCCTCGTCGTGCCTTAGCCAACCGCATCGCCATGCTCACCATGCCCTAGCTAACCGCACCGTCCTCCCTTGGTCGCCATGCCCTAAGCCCTAGACAATTAAACGCCCCGCACTGTTGATGAATTTCGGGGTGAGTTGCAAAAGTTTTGGATTATGTCACTCTAATATATATAGGAATTATGGATGAATTCCTTTTTGTTGTATTTTGGAGTGGAATGTGAAAATAGAGAAATATTGTTTAACAAGTTGAACCACATTATTTCTATCATTCATGTTTTTTCTATGGCTGTTATAGATTGTCCTTCACTTATTTTCTCTCGTGTAATGCTTGTTTATAACTCGTCTAGAGTACTTTAAATTATTGAGTTCACGTGATGCTGCTGAAACTAGTGACTAACTATAATTCCACTTAGGTTTGGTAAGCAATTTTGAATCCCTATTACTAGTTACTTATTCATGAAAAAAATAAGTTCTATTAACATTTTTAAGATTTGTAATTTTAAATTTTTTAAAGCTTGTTACACTAAGATGTTTTATTAATTATTTTTATAATAAAATTGTGTAGGTATTCAAGATAAAGAAATGTTCCTATTTTGATTATATGTTTCATTTTATTTTTAGGTAAATTACTTGTTTTTCTAAAAAACTTTCTTTTAGTATTGATGTTTCATCTTCGTCAGTTAATGGATCTCCACTTCTCCAACCTCAAGAGTTATCGAATGAAAATAAAAATAAAATTGATTTAGATGATCTTCCAAGTGATCCAAAGATACGACCTCATATATTGCGTTATCCACCAAACCATTTGAATAAGTGCGTAGAACTTACTTATTCATGTCAATCATATAAGCATGATTTTCCTCATAAAATGGATAGAAATAAAAAAACGTAAATTTGTCTCAATTTGGTTTGATGAATTCAAGAGTTGGTTGGAGTATAGTATTAGGAGACCGACTATTAAATAATTGCTTAGTTCCTTATATTGATTTTTTATCTAATAAGTAAAATAATAAGAATTTTGAAAATAAGAAAAGTAATTTCAGGATTCTGATTACCTAATTTTTCTGGAGTATTCCTTTTTTCCAATTTTAGAATTTTTACATAGTTACATATTAATATTATTTTTTTTATTTTAATATAATAATAGTTGTAATTATTGTATTATTATCATTGTTATTATTATTATTATTATTATTATTATTATTATTTTCTCAATTAATAACTCGTTAAGCAGATAATAATGTAATTTACGAACTATGGAAATATTTTGTGTTGTATATTATTATTATTATTATTAATATTATTTTCCCAATCAATAATTTATTATAAGGAAATCTTATATTAATTATTAGAAGAAAATCTTATATTAATTGTTAATTTAAAATTCTAACAATTATTTTTGATATCTTTAAACATAGAATAAATAATTTGTGAGAATCATATTTTCTAATAAGATTAAGGGATCCTAAATTATTTTGCGCCGTCCTGTGCGAAGTTGGTTTGTGAGGCAAGGGATACTATCGTAAATAGCCAGATTAGGGCTTTTTCCTTCACTGAATCTGCAGAAACCTCTATATAAACCCTAGTTTCCTTCCCTAAGATCAAATCATACTCCGCCGATTTCCTATACCTTCACGAGCAATCAATATTTCGTAAAGAGTTCTATTTCTAACTATTTTTACTTTTTTTCTGCGATTCCCCTCTACTCGTAATTCATGAACGGGACGGTATTTTAATTCCGTTTCGTCTTTGAGGAAGAGGTATAACAATGCCGGCGAGATATCGTTTCATTCGTCATTTGTCTCCGTTGGCGATTCGATTGTTGCTCGTCCACATTTCTTCTAAATGTTGAATAGTTTTTGCACAATTTGTCAATTATAATTTCCATTGTTTCTGGACTTAATAGCTTCCGCAGCTTCGGAATTCGAGGGTAACTTAAAGTGGATCCAAAAAATTATTCTCTACTTTAAAATTTCTAGTCAGTTTTTTTAATGAATTTCATATTAGTTGTACATCCAATTGTGATTGCATATAGAATTTGAATATAAATGAATACTTTGTATACTTGAGCACAATAAATTATTAGATCGGTTTTTCTATCCCAAAATCATTTTTTTTTTGGATTTAAGACAAAATGAACCCGGTTTGTAATTCGTGGCTCGGGATCTAATTACTTGTATTAACAAGTTGAATCGAGTTCCGATCGAAAAATGAAGTTGAATTGAATATGACGAACACTATTTGAGTTAGAATTTTGAAAACATGCTGCACATAAAATTGGTGACCAATATTGACCAAGATAGATAGTTACGTGGTGTAAAGGCGTGGGTAGATGAAATATGCGTTGTCGGGTGAGAGAGTGCGGCGAGATGCGTTATGTGTGGCGATAGTATGGATACTAGTAAGTATGGACACTGAGAACAAAATAATGATAATATTGATAGAAAGAAAAGAATGAGAGGACCCTTGAACTAATATCAAAATTCGAACCTATTCGAAGAATAATGCCTACTTCCCTTCTAATCTTCAAGAGATATTTATAGCTAATTCATACAACTAAAGATAAACTTGACCATCTAAAGATACGTGATATCATCCTTATATCACCCTAAAATATATCTTTTGTACAAAAGATATATTTGAAAATGAGTGTTTATCTTTTAATAAGATATACTTTACAATGGATAAATATAAAAATGTTTATCTTCTAATAAGTTAAATACAAGACTCCTACTTAAACAAGACTTCATTTCCCATACAAGCTGTTTGCCTTGTGCTAGTGCCTTATGCGCGCGCGCACGCCTTAGGCCTCGTGCTATGCGTCGCGTGCGCTTGTGCCAGGGCGCTGCGCACTTGTGCTTGCGCCCGCCTCCCAATGTTGCGTGCGTGTTGGCGTGTCCTGCGTGTGAGTGTTGTTCTCATGTGCGCGATTGCTATGAGACAGCGAGAAATCACGGATGTGAATATAATATTAATCAAAATATACAAGGGCAAAATTCGCATTATATAATGTTGGTGATACGTGATGAGCTGGGAATTAATTCATGATGAACGTGTAACAGATTCACTGTATTTTTGTCGTCAACATTCAATTAGGTATGTTTGGTCTGGAGTTGTTGGCTACCTTTTATTTCTGGTTCTTCAGTCAAGGTCGCTTCGGCCTCACATGTTAGATTTCACCAAAAAGAACCAGAATGTTTCAAGTTATCTAACCAACTACGTGAAATTTCTTCATTGAGAATTATTCAAATTCCTTGAGTCTCTTTGCACACAATAAGAATGAAATATATGTACAATGTGCCACTTCCTGCAATTTGATTTAATTTTCAATCCACAGTAATAATAGAGCGTTCTTAGTCATTGCAGCACAGCTGAAAAAATATGGGCAACAATGTCGAACGGGATCGATGAATTCATTTCGATAGTAATGAGCTATATAGCCTATTAAGGAGTATCTCACTCCCAAAAATTGGAAAAGAAAAAATAATTAAAAGTAGTATTTCTCTTCTCCAAAATGGAATATCCCAGAAGAGGGGGGTTCTATTAAAGAAAGTGCATTGATCTCTCACATCAGGAAGAGTCACAGCCTTGAGTATGGTCAAATATACGGAGGCGAGGTCTCCAATTTCTTTATTCTGGAAATGTCGAACAACTCAATGAATCTCTGATCTGTAACTCTAGCCTTATCGGCAGCAAACCTCTGATACTCGTCAAAAATTGAAGCCAGGCACCAATTTTGCAACTTCCTAAGACATCCCACGAGACAACCAGTCCGGTGCTGCATTCAGAAAAGGTGGATACATTAAGCAACCAAGACATCATGAAAAGTTAGAAACAGAGCAGATATACAAGTACCTTTCCTCGCTTGCAGTGAATTAGGAGCGGATAGTTTCTTTCATCTGCAGAGGATGTCTGATTGATTAGAGATTCCAAAGAATTAGAAAAAATATACATCTGATGAAGATTCAGAAGTAGGCATACCTAATAGCACTCTCAGTGCACAAACAATTAAATCCTCTGGAATGTTTATGAATAGCTCCTGCACATAATAGTTGTATGTAAGAACAAATAATGATTCTAAAGAAAATTATACTGTGCTATTTAGGTCACTTCTGAATCTTAGAGACAATGCTTAGTTCTTACTCATACATGTGAAAAACATTTTGTTTTGAAAACAACCTTCCTTCGGTATAAAAAGCTATGTATTGAATACACACTCTAGAGGGTCCTAAAAAGCTGGATTTTGCAAAGGAGAACAGCCAAACACAAATGGTGACAAAGCCAAAATACACAAACTTAGAAGATTAAAACCCATACTTAAGAACCCTATTTTAACAGACAGAAATTTCTCCAAATTCTAAGAATAAACAGGCAATACAGAAGACTTCTCGCACAGATGAAATAACATTCATTATAGCACTACTTCGGAATAACAACTTTCTGTTAAAATTCTTTGTAATCATCAAACAAACCAGCAAGAATATAGAATTAAATCTCAAAAGATCACCAGAAACACATCGTATGCTCTACAATGCTACCACACAGTTAACAAAGTAGATTTAGTTTCCAACACTATCCAAGACAATAGCTAATTGACAATTATTGTATTGGAATACCAAATCCCTACTTTAATATGAGCTTTTTTGGGAAAAGAAACGAATTCACAAATAATTTCTTGTATTTCTCTCCTCAAACCAACCACCCAATGACACCCTGCAGACATAAATTATGTGTGCTTTGAATAAAAACTACCTTAGATCCTTCAAGGCCAAACTGAAAAAGACGAATTCCATTCGCATTGAGAAACTGCATATTATCTTCAGGATAAGGCTCTGGACATAAGTATCTTCAATATCACAAAAGTTTTACTTCAGTATCCATACATAATAATCATATTAAAGAAAGCAGAACTGCTCACTTACCCACCATACCATAGGCACGAATTAACGCGGCCACCGCTGAGGTAGCAAAGCCTCAAGGATAGGAGAATCAATATATCGAGCAACAATATTTGACTACATTTTCAATTAAGTTAAACTTCCAACATATAAATTTCTTCCTTAATTAGATATAATTAGATAAGCCTATAGGCAACAATGAACGAATTTTATAATCTACAACAATTTGTTTATTTATACTTCACATAAACAAATGTAACTTCACAATAATATTTATATCTGTATACTAGATTGTAAATTTGTTCAGTTAAACAATTACGAGTCTTATAAAACTTTATAATATTTAAGATTTTTGCATCCATGATTTATTATTCTTTATTATTTAAATTTAAGAAAAAAACACAATCATTTTAATTGGGATGAACATACCTTGTTTTAATTATAATAGTATGCAAACACAATCTAGTTATAAATGAAGATAGTATTATTGTAAATTTCCAATAAGTAATTATATGACAAAGAATATAAATCATGGAAGCAAAAACATTAAATACTTCAATCGTTAATGAGAGTCGTTAACTGCAACTTAATAAAGCATAACAAACTGCACATTTAATTGGTTTAATTGAGGAAAAGTTTATGTTGGGAAGTTTAGCTTAATTGAAATTGTAGTTAAATATAATGTTTAGATAAATTGACTAACCTATCACGCGGCATCGACGGCGGTGGGGGCGTTAATTCGTGTCCACGGCCGGTAGGGGTGTTCTGAAAAAAAGGAGAGATGTATTAAAATTGAGCTCTAACATGATCGATCGGAGGCCTAGGGTTTTCAAGAACGGAAAGTTAGCAGAGTCGGGAAACCCGGAGCGGTATATTCCGTAATCCACCATAGAGAAGTTGAGCGGCGGCACGAATAGATGGTCTTCAGCCTTAACGTCGGCGGCAACGGATTTTCCCGGCGACATATCGGCGGCGGCAGGCGTGGCGTGAGACGGTTGGACGGTTTTGAGGCACATTGGACCGCGGCAATTGTGGATGCTCATATCAATCACGTTCAAAAGCGCATGATCTGACCGTGGAAAATCGGGGACGGCGGCGGACAGATGCCTATAGAGAGAGAGAGTATGAATCTGTAAAAGAAAAGGAGATAATACTTTGAGAAGGAATAGGATTTGGGAAATCTATAGAGGATTTGATTCCTTGGAATCTGAAAAGATCCAATCGTCAAAATAGATGACTACTCAGTGTTCAATCGCGGCTGCGGGCTTTTATATTCACTTTTCTTTTTGTGGGTTTTTTTAAATTATTTACTTTAGCTCTTAATTCGCGATCATGTTGCCCGTGCATTGGATAAGATCCAAAAGGCCAAAAGGGGATTGGGACTTGCCGCTATATGATTCGCTTGTATCACACATCAATGTTATTTTTTTCTTTTCTTTTTCATTTAAAAAAAATTAATAATAATTTCTCATTTATCTCGTAATAACTTAAACACATGTCTATTAATTGAAGGAGAATCGCTTCATCATTTGTTGCACGCATCAATGTTACTTTCCTCTCTTATTATTAGGATTGAGATTTCATATTTAATTTTTAGATATCTACACTAGTTAGAGATTGCATTTGAAAAATAATTTTGTTTTCATGGTGCATTCGCGTGCACATGGGTCAAATTCGAGCAGAACTCCTGTTTAATCTTATTCAACCCGATTTCTTTTAGAAAAAAATAACTTTTATTTATAGCAATAATTATTTAAAAATAATATTTTTCAAATATAAAAATAATAATTTCTATCCAAACTATTCCACTAATTATATAACATAAGGTGAAGGATTTAGTTGGATTAAATATTAGACTCATCCAAAGCGCTAGCTCTTTTAACACGACATCCAACTAATTTCGGCTTATAATATATTCCAGAGTGACTGTCAAAGCCATATTCTAGAGGATATAAATTAATGTTGCTAAGACTTTTTTTTAGAGATAATTGTCATTTAAATTATAATTTTGCTTTGACTTCTGGTCAATTTCATAATCTTTGAAATCGGAAAATAAAATCATAACTTTCCATGTTTTCTCAATTATCCCACGGCGAAATTTTTTGGCACTTACATGTATTTATTTTAATGATGTGGAGCTTATGTGTATTACTTTAAAAGAATAATTGCCATATAAATCATAACTTTGTATTGACTTTTGATCAACCTCATAATTTATAAATCCTGCTAATAAAATCATGACTTTTATTATGTTTCTCAATTGTCTCACCCATGGAAAATTCGGTGAAATCGATGGTGATATGACAACCAAAAATTCCAATGTAAACAAAACATCCGGTAAACAAAACGACGTCGTTTGGTGATGCTCAAAACGACGTCGTTTCATTAAAATAAAGTTTTTTTTTCTCTTTTTTTCTTTCATTTTCAAAACTCTTCCCCACCCACCCCCTAGGTCCTGTCTTCCCAACCTTCCTTTCCTCTGTCTCTCTCTATCTCTCCAATCACGCCGCCGGAAGATATTGTTGCGTTGGGCCTCAAATCGAAAAATTCACAGCGTGGTGGATGACACATTTGACGAAGCAGCCGTTTTTGCCGAGTACCTTGAGGGCAAAGAGGCGGCGCTGGAAGTCGAAGAAGATGCGGGCATGGTGATAGTTGGTTCTCATCCCGCCACCAAGAGGCGAGAGGTCGATGTTCACAGATGATTTCTTGGAATTGCAGCTAATGTTCATACTCGCCTTGCAGTTTCGCGAAGCCGGCTTCCACGTCACTGCTTGTTCATCGCTGCGAATTCGAAGAAGAATACCCCAATCTCCCAAGTACCCAATTCGAATAAGAATACCCAAATCCACAAATACTCGACGTAATATTGAACAAAATAATGAAATTAAGAAAAAAGACCTAAAAATTAGTTCACAAACACTTCAAAAATTATGATTTTATGTTTCAGTTTCAAAAGTTATAGGAAAGATTAGAAATTAACGAAAATTTATTATTTAAATGACATTTATCCCTTTAGTTAGCATTGACGATATTTTTTTGAAGAATGGACGTTTTGTCTACGTCGAAAATTCTGGCTCCTACATCACCATCAATTTCACCAAAATTTCGATTCGCTGGACAATTGAGAAAACAAGAAAAGTTATAATTTTAGTTAACGATTTCAAAATTATGAAATTTACCAAAAGCCAACGCAAAGTTATGATTTAAATGACATTTATCCATTTTCTTTATATATATCAAAAAATTCTACCATAAACCATCATCCGTTAGTATCTAAGCTTCAATTTTCAGCTTACTTGTAATTCTCAATTCCATAACTGGATTTGTACTCAAGGATACAGATGTAAAATACCCGCACAAACAACCTAGTGGTTGCTTACAAGCTTGATTGGATCAATTATGGATTTCAAGGACTGGTATAAATATCACTAATCATTATGAATAATACACAATACTCTTTTTGTCTACTAAAAATAGTTTTGTTTTTTTCATTTTGGTCCGTCCACCAAAATTAGTCTCATTCCATTTTAGAAATTTTTCACAACACTACACCAATCATTTTTTCTCTCTTAACATTACTTTTTCTCCATCTCTCTTTTACTTTACCAATTGCATATTAAAACTCATGTCGTTTATTGATAAGACTATTTTTAGTGGATGGATAGAGTATTAATTCACCCACTTTTCGATTGAGTTACAAAAATAAACTTATTACAGAGTTTCATCCACTTTTAGGGGTATGAAAGGATTACCTGATCACGTGATTGGATAATTCAATAATATTATTTGATCTCATCAATTATTTATTATGATTAGACAATCCATAGTTAAATAGTATCAAGTCTTTATTTTGAGATCTCATCAAGTCTTCAAGTCTTTATATTGATATCTCATCAAGTCTTTTGCTTAACAGGTTTTCAATAGAGAGAAAATCATACAAAATAGTCCAACAAGAAGTACATAAATTCGAAGAAAACATCTCAAGCCACCTTCTGGACATCTATGATGATCCTCTTTCAGCAAAGTGATAGTCGAACCTACATGAAGATTTAAGTAAGTTGGCCCCAATCAACAGATCAAAGCAACAAATAAGATGATTGCATAACTTAGGAGATCCAGCAAAGGAGACAATAACAATAAATTAGCCAGCTGATAGGAAATAAGCTACGAAACGTAGTCAGTTATTCTTCCGACCAAGTTGACTGTTAACTACTCAAAAGAACTTTTATATCCTGACAGCTCTGCGGAACAAATCCAATATTGTAGAAATTGATGTAGTAGGTTGCATAAGGCGAAAACGAAAGGTCAACAACCAAATTCAAACGGAAAGAAGAACTCGCAACATAGACCATATTTGCACCAACGACTCTATTCAAATCTACGCCTATAAATACCATAGATCTTCAATATCAAAGGTTGTTGAATTGCTACAAACATAAACTCTCAAGCTTTGAAATATACTAGCAGCCAGTAACCTAAAGAGAAACTAACTTTTAGTGATGATGATCCTACTTGTGATCCACACATGTTTTTCCTTCATCTAAGCTATTACTGTTGTAATATCAAAATCTTAGATTCGAGCAAACTAATTGTTAATCGTCTAAAAGCAAGATAGTTTTGGGATAGTTTAGTTAAACCGCGGACGAGCTAAGGTTAAAGACTAGTCGACTAACTTACAACCCATAAGGAATCCAAAGGTTAAGTGGATTTATTTGGCTGAACCAGATACCGTATACATAAGAGGGATTACTCTGAACCATATTACATCTCTGTGTGCTTTACATTTAGTTTTATTTACTGTATTGTTGAACTGTTATCATCAGCACACAAATTCACAACAACCACATTGACATAATTTTAGCTGACTGACCCATTTAGCTAGTCAACATTAATATGGACGAAGTGCACGATCCGATACATAAAAAGTTTTCTGAATAAGCGAGTAGCTAAGCCACCAAATTCCACACACCAATCAGTTATATATAACTGACCCATTTATATTGTTAATGCTTGAAATATATTTAAATGTTCAAACTAATCTGACAATGCTTTATATTCCAAAAATGTAATAATAAAAGAAACTACACTAGTAATTAGTCATGAAAGGAACCGAAGCACGAAGAGCTTAGTGTATTTATGGAGCTGAACCGTAATTCCACAAGAAGTAAGCTTATCTTCTAAAGTCAGGAGACCTTGAGTTTACATTTTGTATAAACAGAGGCTAATCTAAAAAAGAAAATGGAATACAACTACCACACAGAACAACAAACCAAACTACTACTACTCCTGCACTGTATCTTCCCTTTCCTCCCAGGCACATACGAAATAATAAAACACATCACTAAAAAAGAATGATTTCATTTACAGGCAATAATGGACTCTTAGCCATGATACAACAACAAGAAGAAAAGAAAGAGCTAGTAAAGAACTTTGCCCGACACTTCCTTCTTCTTTTATATGCATACAGTTTCAGGGAGCGAGAACGAGGACTTTTATAGTCCCTTGGCTGTTCGCTGTAACCATAGTCGGGCTATCACTTTTCCAACACACAGCACTTATGAAGTAAGACCCTGCGTCTTCTTCCCCTTCTTCTGTTTCAGCATTATTGAATTTATGCCATGCTGCCGGCTTAGATATTGCCTACAAAATTCACCGTTAGTTGACAAAAATATGCACTACATCAGATCAATAAACCAATAATAGTTAAAGAACCATATGGATACCTTGTGATAGACGAATACTTCATTTGTTTCGCTACCACATGCTATGTATTCGCTGTTCACTGTTAGCCCCACAAAGTTCTTCTCATTTGCATGGCCTCTAAAAGTGCGCAGCTGCAGAATATATCACAGCAAGAATGATATAATCAACCCAAACACTTGACAAATCAAAATAATGTACTCAAGAATTAAACAGAAAACATAAAGAGAGAAAAGAAAAGAAAAGCAAGCTTTGGATGTGTGCGCCGATGAAGGTTATGACACTGTCACCATATCATCAGATCACTAATATAACGAATCACAAGAACATCAAGGGTCCGTTAGCATATTTGGTTGACCCCTTAGATGAAAAATCATGTAGAAACTCTAACCATCTAATTCATTTGGAACATTGGCTTTAGTTACCATTTCAGCCAATTTATCAACTTAGAAAAAGGAAAAGGCAATGTTCAATCACTCTTTTTTTAAAAAGTCAAAATCTCTAGTAGTCTGTAAATGTAGATGCGGATGAAAAGCTACTAAGTCGTGAATTGAAAAATGAAACAAGATCTGACATGATGACATGAAAATTAATTACTTACAGGAACATTTTCCTTAACATCCCATAGGCGCAATGTACTGTCTGTTGAAGCAGAAGCAAGCTCATCATTGGACAGAAATTTCACATATGACACAGCCTTCCTATGTCCGCTGAATATATACAGAGGCTGGTTAGCTTTTCTTAAGTCATAGTAATGAATGTGATGATCTGCGGAACCAACCTGCAGGGAACAACAGCATAAAATTTCAGAAACCAGTTTCATACAGCTGCAGAGGGAGAATGAATATGTATGAACTTCCACAAGGAAGCAGTGAACGTACGGCTACATGGATGCTGGATCCAGGGTTATATTTCACTGAACATATATTTGCCTTCATGTCAATATTTAGAACACTCGCCTCCTGGTTTGTACACCATACTTTAACCTGTGGAGTCTATTAAGTCAGTCTATGCATAAAGAGTATATGTTCAAATATAAACATACCTAAATAACTTCATAACCATTCACAGACTAATAACAGCTAGGCAAGTTATTGGATCATTCGATGTCGAACAGAATACACTTTTAATGTTTCATGGACCCAAAGTCCTATTTAGGACAATATGTACTGCATAAAGAGATTGTGCTTGGTACAGGACCAATCTTAGAATTAGCTGAATAGAGCCATAATTCTTGTAGTTGTAGATGGTTCGCTTTGCACTCCCTCCCCCAGTATACCAGGGTTTTTCACGAAGCGGAAACAAGAAACGTTGCTTCAAAGACTAATTTGTCCTCCTATTAGTTGACAGTTACTATTCTCCAATTCAAATTGGTCCATTGACTTCAGGAACGATAGGTGCAGTTAAATAGCATAAACAAATGCTGCAAAAAATATTTGTCAAAGAAAGGCAAGCAACGATCTATATTTGAAAATACAGGACAGGTGGCAAGACTTCTGGTAATGTGGGGCTCTACAATGAACTGCCCCTCAAGTTAGACAGAAGCGGTGTAGTTTCGCTTAAAAAAGTGTAGCTCTACACAACAAATTAATGATTATGCACTTTACATACCTTGCAATCATCACTGCCAGATACAAGCATTGAAGGATCTGTGTGTGAAAAATCAACACTCCAGGCACGTTTCTCATGCTCCTCATACTCCATCACACTCTAGAACGTAAGTAGTTTAAGATTTCAACATGACATCCTTTCACAACAATAAGATGGAAAATAGATGGATTTACCGACACTGGTAGTACCTGTCTAGTAGTCACATCCCAAACAGTCACTATGCCTTCATAGTCACTGCTGGCAATATGATTTTTTGCATACTTGTTCCAGCTTAAACAGCTTAGCTTTGCCCTAGTGGACATTTCTGCTACAGGACATTGAGAGTCGGCTGGTTCATTAACCACCTGGAGAGTAATTTTCATCCACCATTTGAGAGTGAGACAAGAGTGAATCACACATTAATTTACAATGTGGCATAAAATAAAATAAAAAAGACTGCAAAATTTAAAGAACAGTTGAAGTCCTACATAGAAGCCATTCAGGCATATGATTACAAGCAGTGCATCTAATCATGTCCAGATATACTAAATGCACCACCTGATGCAAAATTTGAAGCAAACACTTACTGAAGAAAACTCGAAAATCTTGATCTGTCGTGATACTCCAGCTGTAGCAAATAATTCATCGTCTCTATCAAATTCTATGCTGCAAGGAACGAATAGTCTTTAAGACTCTAGAAAGTATGCAGCAGATTAAAATTACATTGAACTCCATAACTATATCTTAAAAGTACAAAGGTCTAGTGCATGAATGCGAGGGGCCACAACTTTTATCGCGTGCCCTCTCCTTTGCACTAACATAATTGTATTTCATTTATTGAATACAAATTAACACCCTAGCTTACAACTCAACATTACATAAGAAATAAAATACTAGATGCACCCTTAAGGGACTTACAAAGGTACTAGAGTTCTGGCATTAAGGCAATTACCCAAATTAAACATATTTAATATCTCATAGACCAACAAAAGATTAGAAACATCATAGATCATTTCATCCAGAATTATAATTGAGAAAAAGAATGCTATATGTTCGGCACTAAAATCCATTAATAAAATTGTAGCAAGTGTAAGTACCCATCCACCACATGAAAAAGGACTCATTGAAACTGAATCTGAACTATCTCCATTTCGTTATAATAAAACCTTCAAATTTAATGAGTCCATATTCACTAGTGGTTAGTTATCCTTCAAGCTAACAAGCTTAGTAGAATTGCACTGTGCAGATACATACATTTTCATATTGTATTAGTACAACGCTTGCTTCTAGATGAATGATTAGGTGAAGGCGATATAATCAAATTCCACACTATATGCAGCAAACTCCGCTGACCTTGATACAATGTTAGCCGAGTGAAAAAGATCTCCATGTCTGAGTTCAGCAACAACCCGCAACCGACTAAAGAATTAAACTCTATTAGAAACTGAATATGCATTTCAAAAGGAGCTGAAGCTATTTACAAGAATCTCATACCTGTATCTCGTGAAGGTTGACAGAACAGACTGAAAATCCTGAAGACCTACAGAGTATCCTTCTCTCTTTAAACTCAGTGAGTCACGTCCTTGCTGCTCTGGCATTTGTTTCGTCCAATACCGTCTTTTTTGCAAGTAACAATCTTGTAGGTCATTGAACTGATACAATAGACATATAAAAGGAGAAGAATTACTTGATACAGAGAAGCAGACAGTGTCGAACATTTTTTTGTTATGGCACAACCTAATAGCTGCAGAAACTCCTATAACTGCATTGGTGAATGCAACAACAGAAGCTGGCCAAATGATTGACTATATGCTTTGCATATACAAGCATTCAACAAATAAATAAAAAGATGACACTTAGAAGCAGTCCAACAAAATTACAGCATTGGTAATATTAGCTCATGAAAATAATATCTTCTATGATCACTATTTATAAATGATTATTTTCCTCTAGAACATGGCCAGCTTTAAGGTGTTACCCGAAATTTACACACCATGATAATGTACAAGTCAGATTAAGAGGTTGCTATCAAGGTATTACCCACCTGCGCATGAACCCTTCTCTTCCTTGCCAGTGCCTGTCCCGACTGAGAAGGATTCTGGGTGTCAGACCCACCATAACTATCCTTCCTTAGTACCATATGACTAGCAGAAGATCTCGTATCAGCTTTCTTGTTTTGAAGATCACCTGAAGTAAGACGGCATTGGCCAGGTGTGAGAGCAGGTCTGGATGCTGTAGCACCACTATGTTTGTCAACCACTGACGGCCATGCTGATTTTGAGGAAGGATCATCACCAAACATTCTTAGTTTAGCTGAGTATCTATCCCTTCGACGGCACAACTCTATTCGACGTCTCTCCACTGCATGAATGTCTTCTTTAATGTACTGTAGGTCCGATTGTATCTGCAGAAAATGATAAAATGAAATACTAAAAATTAGATATCTCTTCTCTTTCTTTCTCTGGGTTTCTCTTTGAGCTATCTCTGTTTAAGAGAGATAATCCTCAGGCCAACTTGAAAAAAGCTCAAGTTAATACCATAAATTATAATCATGCTCGGGGGGTGGGGTTAGGTGTAAGGTTTCAAAGAGATCATCCTCACAACATGAAGATTTTCAAATGTTGTACATTGCAGAAGAAGCTTCTAATACTAAAAGGTATGAACAACTAATTGATGAAACAAATGAGTCCAGTCCAGTCCAATCACCTCATTGAGCTCATCAAGTTTTTTCTTTCTCAAACAAAGCATAAAATCAAGCAGGATCTGTAGATTTGTTTCGGCTTCCTCTTGCTCCATTTTACTTTTTTTCTCTGAAAGAAGAGACATAAGGCTCTCGAGATCCTTCACTGACGCTTCACATCCCTGTCTATATATCATATTAGAGGCACAATCTTACAGTAATATATATGCAAGAGTTGGATGAACAATGGAAGTCTTAAATAAAAAAGTATCCCCATTTTTAGATGGACAATCATGACGGATAACAACAGGGTAACTTGAGTTTCCCAGAATGGTAAAAGTCTTCTAGAAAAATATAATTAAGCACTGAATTTTGAACTGTTTCAAACAATTGGAGTTTTTCTAGCTAGGAGGTTTGTACTATAAATAGATAGCATGGGTGGATTTAAAGAAGAAAGGATAACTAACCATATTTACTTCTGTTCAGTGATAGAGTAATTTCAGATAGGATATGGGACATGAGTGTAACATGAGAACACGTAACGTAATAGGCATGTAGATGACTATAGAATGGTAATTATTGGCTCTAATAGAAGATTTTGTGTGCTTCTATCAACAAGAACACGACATACTGTCATGCTATCAAAAGACATTGCTATTAGAAATAAATCATATCAGCAAATAACTGACACGTTCGAGTGCCTGGCGAAGTTGTTCCAAAGGAGTGGCAGTTTTAGCTGTTTGACGAGCAGAGGTCTTCATCAATAACTGCAAGAGTACATGCACCACATCATTAGCTCAATTCAGGTTGAAGACATCTCACATCATAACATCAGGGGAAGAGTAACTAATCTCACAGAACAGACACATGCAGGTTCAGAAGTAAGAAAACTCAGCAGCAAGTGCTAAGAACTTACACTTTCAGACTTCACTAAGAAATTTATACACTCATTAATTTTAAATTTGAGTCACCATTTCGAAAGCAGATGTCTGGAGACATGCTTATATATGCTATATCATTCTGACTTCCCTAATGTCTAATGCCAGCATTGCACTTCTTTCTTCTCATTGATGTGTCTTTCATGTATTAACTTTAGTCATGGCCAAGCTTCTTTTTATTTCTGACAGGTGCAAGAAAGTGGCATAACTTTGCATCGCATTTTAAAGTGTTTCTAAAAAATGGAATGGACAGAAAGGTGAGCAGTCTGTTAATTTGGCGCTTTTCTTCAAGAACTTCATGTTTTAATAATGATTGTGCTTCAACCTTCAACTACCAACTAATAGCATCCAGCATCACTGGTCAACCATAACGAGAATGAAAAGAAAAAGATAATGTAAATTGTCCAAGTTTTTGGTCATGAACACAGGATGTACAACAATGTTCTGTTCTAATCCTTAGCAAAGTGCAGCTTCAGTATTTGATTTTTTCTTTACAAGGATTTGTTCCAGAGAAACGAGATGAACAAGATCCTGGAATGGGGTAATGAAAAGAACTTGTTTTATAGCCAGGAGAGAAATGCCATGCAAAATGAAGAAATGTTTACTCCATAATGAGTATTACATCAGTAGTGATATCCAGTTATACTTGGTTTTCAATACGGACAAGCAGATAAGTAATTTTGAAAATCAGCTTCTTGGATTGCTAGCAAGTAGACCAAGGTCTCGTAGATACTATATTTGATAAAATAGATGGTATACGGTAATACATAAAATCCATATCAAGACAAACAAACACATACATAGGGATGAGTGCAGTTTACAGTATATCTAATACCATCACTTACTCATAGACACATGCAAGCATACGCATAGGATGACAGCATGACTTTGTAGTTTGTGCAATCACAATGAGGATAACTCACAGGGTGTGTAATATATAAGACTATAACACTGCAGAGCAGTGAAAATAGATTTAGCAAGCCACTTGTGCCTTTGGGCTCTAAAACAAGGGGAAATTGCTGCGCTTAGCACTGGCGGGAAATTACACAGAGAGATAACTTATCAAAGTTTCGTCTAAATATTACTCACAGAAATCACATCGCAAGAGCAATATAACCAAGATTCCCAATAGTTTGACAAATTAGTAATTAAGACGAAAAAAGTAAAACATATATCAAAATTAAGACGAACATCAAAAATTGTAGCCGTCCGAAATTCGCCAATTCACGGAAAACAGTCAACTTGAAACAAACAGATGATGAGTTGATTAGGCAGAAAGTGGCAAAAATATAACAAAACAAACCTTGTTGAGGAGGAAATTAGGGTAGAGGTGATTGGCAGTGAGGAAATGAGAGCAGCAGGGGCAATCACTCTTGTTTTGAAGATGAGTAACGATACACATGTAGCAAAAACTATGACCACACGCTGTGAGAAAGGCGTCCTTTATGATCTGCATGCAAATAGGGCATAGGATGTCCTTATCCGACTCATGCTCCATCTCGGACTGCGGCTGCGACGGCGCTCCGGAGGAAGAATCCGCTGGCTCGGACTTGATGGTAGGCACCAGAGCGCCGCCAGTTGAAGTGGTCTCAGCTCCCATTTTGCGCATAATCCGCGAAGAATCCTTCAGATTCTGGTCCGAGTAGGTCTACATGAGGTATGAGTATGGGGTGGGGGTTGTATCTGTAGGTGTGAATATCCGTGTGATTAAAGGAATGAGGAAGGAGGAAGGAGGAAGGAGACGGTTAGTGCGTGTAAGTGTGTTTTTTTTGGGAGAAGAGAGAGATTTTTGTATGGGCGAGAACTCACCACGTTAGGCGGGCGTTTGTTTTTCGATTCCAACACACAGTTGGAACTTGTAAGTCAATACAACAAACTACTCTGCAAAAAACACACTCTCCCTCCTCTCTTCTCTCTCTCTAGACTCAAAACTCTATTTTACTACTAGTGCCCACGTGTCGACAATTTCTTTATAAAACTTATTAGGCTGGAATTATAACAAATCAAAGGAGCGTTTATAATTGAGGTCATCCTTAGCCTAGTGCCAAAAAATCCAGCTAAAATTCAATTTTCAGCTGTCATGTCAGTATTTTATTTTTCAGCCACAACACCATTATCCCAGCTCTCAAAATTTTAGCCTCAAATCAGCCACAACTCATTTCTTATCATTTTATCATTCTTTTTTAAAGCTTCAGTTTTAGTTAGTTATTTTAATTAACTTATTTGTAAAATACAGACAAGATATTAGAAAGTTACTTAATAGAAATTTGAAATTGCATAATTAGAAATCCTAAATTACATCAACTAAAAAACAAAGCATACATAATTGAAATTCATAAAATTACAAAGATAACAATCGAAAGTCAGTTGGAGTTGGCCCAGATCTCTTCGATCAGATCATGTTGGAGTTGGCCATAAACTCGTTCTTCGCGGATAGAAGCACGTCGACTCACATAATCCCGAAATTCAAG